>BMAV01011828.1:582898-607533 GCA_019973955.1 Trichonephila inaurata madagascariensis | reverse complement strand
GATGGTCGGATTCGAGTCAGGAGACACCGTGGAGAGAGGATGCTGAACAGCTGCGTGAAGCACCGCCACACTGGTCATGCACTGGGTAATATGGTATGCGGTGGTATTGTATTTCACTCTCGCACTTCTCTAGTACGCATTGCCGGTACTTTAAACAGCCAGCACTACATCTCCGAGGTGTTGGAGCCAGTTGTCCTTCTTTACCTTCAGGGCTTAGCTATACTTCAACAGGATAATGCGCGACCACACGTGGCTTGCATTGTCGAAAGGTTCTTCGTCAATCACCAGATTGAATTGCTTCCCTGGCCGGCACACTCTCTGGATCTTTCGCCGATAGAAAACCCGTGGTTCATGGTTGCTCAACGATTATCCCAGATTACACCCCCAGGTGCCACACCAGATCAACTTTGGCAACGTGTCTAAGCTGCTTGGTCTGCTGTATACCAAGAACTCATCCAAAGTCTCTTTGAATCAATGCCGAGGCGTGTGGCAGCGATGATCTCCAACAATGGCGGCTACTCTGGCTACTGATTCTGGAAGGAACCACACTTCACAGAAGTCTATGAATTTAATCATTTGATACTTGGTCAACATGTTATCTACAAAATAAATTTTGTTGTGCTATCTCTTGTCTTTCTTGGTGTTGGATTTACGGTAGCCAGCAGTGTAGATAGAAAACATTACAGTGTAGCCAAAGTCATTGAAATTCATACACCGCATAAAAAAAAAAGATCGCACATAAAAAATCGCCTAAAACAACTTGCACAAAATTAAAATCACATAAAAAATGAACGCACAAAATCAGGTTCTACTGTGTATTTGCAACTAAATAATTCTAATACTTGGACATTTTCATTTTTTAAAGAATGCTATCATAGCATTACATTTTTACAAGCGGAATTTTCCGATACTTTTCCGATATTAACATGACAGAAATTCCTAAGCACCCTTCACTATAACTTATTTTAAATATCAATAAAAATACTTAGTTTATATATTTTTAAGATCAAGAGGTGATATTTTCATTACAAGAATAAAATTATTTCTATTAAGTATAATTCATATTAAATATTGCAAATAAATATTTATATCCAATCGGAATAAACTTTTTCTACTGTTTAGATCAGTATGAAGACACACCAGTAAAAGTTCATTTCCGAAGACTACTAATTTTTAGAAGAAAAAAAAAGTGTTTTGATTATTTTTACAAAATATTTATGTTTATAGTTAATAATGTTTCCACTTCAATCATTTGTAAAATGAATAACTGATACATATATTGAAAATCATCCAAATGGAATTATTAAAACTTACGTTATGCATATGTGTGTAACTTAAAAAAGAACTGCATGGTAATAAGTCCTTTTGTTGTAATTAATAGATGATATTTTGAATTTAGTCCTTTTTTTTATGTATTCATATTTTTCAGTGAATTTGTTAGTAATACAAACCAGGGAAAATTTGTAACAAATTATAGCACCTTTATTATATTTAATACAATTTCAATAAGTAAATGCATTTTTGTTCTACCTCCATACAGCAAAAAAGCTATTTACTTATTTACCGTCATGGCAAATAATTTCTTCGTTTGCAAATTAATTATCTTGTCACGAAAAACGTGATATATTTCTCATCCTCCTTTCTTTGTTGTTATTTTCTTTATGTTTTTATCTCTCCCTCAAGTGCTTGATGACATCTCTGGGGAAATAAAATGTTGCCACTCGGTAAACTAAAACTCTCCAGCAGCTAAGCGATTTACGTGATATTTTGAAAATCTGTTTTAAGAGTCACGTGCACAACTGAATTAATTACTTTATTCTAACGTGAGCGGCGCAATTAAACACATGCAGCCCTTCAGTTTGAAAATTTCAAAAAGATAATAATAATCAGGATTTCTAAGAGCGTTTTATTTAATTCATCATATTTTTATTCGGATAATCTTAGTAACTATCATAAATGTTGTATTAAATACTTCATAAAACAGATACTTTTGTTGTTATTGAATTTCAGTTTCAATGCAGAGATGTTTTTTTATAAACTATATGCACTTAATTTTATTTTAGATTAATAAATGTCATATCTTGGATATTTTTCGAGTTTTTCAAGATTTAGTATTTTGGCATGAAACATAAGATACTGCTTAAAGTTCATGAATTCAAATTTAAAATATAATTAATAATTAATTCAATGATAGCGAAAATTGCAGTTTATATTTTCTTCACAGTTTTGACTTTTAAAAAGCACTTATTATTTTGACCATATTTAATTACAATTAGGTCAAAAGTAGAGTTCTTAGCAATTTCTGTTTCAAAACCCATTTAATTTAATGAATGGTACCATAATTTTTTTTTTGTTTAAAACACTCTACTTATAAAACTGTAAAATTATAGTCTTCAAATAATGTGTGTACATGCTTACTTAAATTTATCTTCTTTTTTTTTCCTATTTTGCCATCTTTATATAATTGCTGAACCTTTGAGTTGTAACATTTTTAAAATAAAATAAAAATTACGTACTACATGATGTTTTCTTTTGAAATAGCCTTATAAAATTAAACTCTTCAATGTTTTTTTTTAATTTTCACTAATGTCATTTTAACTCTGAGACTAATGGCAATAACCTCCTAATTTTGATGAAGAATGACACTTTAGTTGCTATCACTTTCTTCAGACTGCCACACCATATCAACGGGAGATCTTTGAGCCTCTACATATTTAACGTGCATCAGTATCTCTAGCGATCTGTTTTAACATGTACTAGAGCTGAAACCCACGCCTCGACAACGCAAGCCACGCCTTCACATCTATTCATTTTTTTTTTTATTTGATGGGGAAACCTCTTTGTTCTTATTTTACAATTTTAGAAAAGAAATTTGATCACCATAAAACTAGTCTAACTCACCAGTACATTCTCATGGTTGAATCTTCAATTTCCTTGGTATTTATTCTTCCCTTGGATGCTTTAAAATTGTTTTGAAATCAAATTTTAAAATAATATCTTTGTTATAAATGGACATAATTTAATTTTTATAAACACTTTTCTATTTTTAAAATCTTAATTATTTTTTTTCTATCTATATTCTTTTATGTAATAGTTGTTAAATAAAATTTAAAAAAAAAAAAAAAAAAAAACGTAAAGGAAACTTTTTATTCATATTGCCAATAACATTAAAATTTCTATATTACATCAACGGTTCTGAACTCTATCTCATCTAACCTAATTAAATGTAATGAAAATGTTTCGTCCTTTTCTTTTCCTCAAAGCCCCTGAAAGATGTAATCAGCTTTTCATCCTTATTTTTCTTCATGTGTTGGAGGAAGTAATTTTCTTGTCTGCCGATCATTAGACGTCGTCATACAACAGAAACATAACCTATTTGCTAACCTACCCAAAAGTTCCTGCTTGTTTGATTTACTGCGTGGGATGATACATGGTTTATTTAATTTAGCGGAAGGTTCTCATCTTCCAAATGTGTATGGCAAAGTCATAGTTCAAATATTGTGCTGGTAATGCAATAAGAAGTGATGATCGACCCTGCCTCGAGAGCTTCTATTGATGAGGTGTGCCAATGTAATTAATGATTACCTACACAAGATAAAAATTGTTAGATATCTGCTTAAATAACTCATCAGATAATTATTGCTATATTTCAAGAAGCACATATATTTCAAGTCAGAACCATCCAATACTTTCGATATGTTTAGTTCGGAAATTATAATTTTTTTTTCTTCTGAGTGATTTAGGTATTGATTTAAAAAGTCAGTGTGCCCTTTTAACTCTATATTTATTTTTCAAACATGCCCCTGCACATATGTTTGAATTCAATTTTTTTATCAACATACAACACACAAAAGTTTTTGTATATTAATTCAATTTAAAATAATTCAAAGGGCATTTTTCAATTTTAAATCAATGACTTGTAGTGAATTAATCAGGTAGCATATATTAACTATTTTTTAATGTGTACATATGTGTTTAAAATAGTCTAGACGTTCTTCAGTAAAAATGCTTTTGAGTGTGTATAATAAAACCAATTTTACTGCTAATTAAGCATAAAAGAACTAATTGTAAATTATAAATAAATATTCATTTTTGGCTGTAAAATTAATACTTAATTTGTTGCGTAATACCATTATAAAAATTAATTAAGACTAGAAAAGCATTATGTATCATATTTATGATATTTTTGTTATTTTTATTCCTGTCATTTGCGGGCATTTAGGTACCGCAGCAAAAATGAGTTTCTTTCAAAAGAGAGACATCTCTGAATAGTCCAGTTAAGAATTAAAAGAAAAAACCTCTCTAAAAATGTTTATAACATTAATTTGCTAAACTATTCCTTAATTTTAATTTTTGATCATACATGCTACTAATTATTAAAAATTAAAAAAAAATATTTGGGATCTTTTACAAATTTTTTCGAAGAAACACAGTTAATTCATTGAGTTTCTAAAGCTCCTAATGTACCTTCATGAAGTACTGGTTTACTAATTAGCATAGTTTAAAAAAACTACTCCAGACATCTTCATAAAAAGACAATTTGTCACACTCTTAATTAGACCACTCGGAGACAATGACCTTTCTGTTCTTCACTAATAATGCAAAACAAAAGATATTTAAAGGCTTTATTGTGAGTTAATCAAATTTAGCGGGATAAATCCTTCAGTTTAACTTTCTACCATTTAAAAAATTGAAGTGAAATATATTGCTGATATAATTATTTAATTTAACATCTTGTTCTTAGAATGTTTTTGTTTTGACCTGTAATGATTATACAGATGATTAAAACAGGAGTTTTCTAATTATTATTAAATACTTTTAAAAACAAAAAAAACCGTAACATTTTATTGAATTAAATATTTTTTTTCCCTTTTGCAATTAAGTATTCAATAAAATTTCATTTTCATTAACATAAATTAAATTGCATTTAGAGCATTTCATCAATTAGTATAAAGTAATCAATTCATCATCACATATTTTAGTATTTTTTACAATACAAATTTAATTAGCAAGATATTTGCATACGTAATCTCATTTAAAAATATTTTTGTAACCATTCTAACTTATAAGAAAGATAAATTTTGCTAATACAGTATTGAAATAATATATTTTATCTGGAATTTTAATATTTTATAACAATATACATAACATTATGATCAATACAAATAATTTTTATGGTGTATAAGAATAAATGAGTAAATTATTAATAATTACATTTTAAATATTCAATTATATAAAAGTAATTTATTATTATATAATTGAAGTAAAAATACTGTAGTCATATATTCTTAGATTTTTTTAAATAACCGATTCATTTTTATACAATTTGATTGTACCAGCAGTATATTTTGTTATCTTTATTAAATCCATTTTAACACTTTCCCAAGAACTAACTTTATTTTACAAACACTTAAACTAAACTGTGTGTTTCACTCTTCATATAACGTCACAAATTCTTTCTGAATCTCTGTCTCTACCGCTTCTCACTCTCTACTTTGAACCCCAACACCCTTTCCCCTCTATTGGTGACACAATCGAATAGAACTGATGTAGAAACTGCGCCATATCTAGTTCCCATAAATGCTGCTAGTCTATGGCCTTACAGGACATCAAGACTTTCAGAGTACCTCAACATTATTTTTAGTAGAATATAACTTAAATACTAAATAATGGAAACTATACAAAATAATACAAAATAGCTTTATACACAAAAAATAGCAGATATACTGAGATATAAGAAATATTTAGCGCATAATATTAAATTTTGTAAACTACAATATAAATTATTTAAAAGATGAGTAATAAAATGCGTAACTTACGATTTTCTATGTAAAAAATGTTAAATGCTCCATTATTGAACACATTTATCTGCAAATATCTACTAGACATGAGGATAAGTCCTCATCAGAACCCGAGAACCAATTATACGTTTAATGTAAATATTTTCTTGGATGTTACTAAATACAGTCCAAATGTTGAAAAGGAGGAGGATTAAATATCTGCGTAAATTCGTTCACTAAATAATTGTTGATTTCATTAGGAAACCACTTTTGTAACTCTTTACAAATAGCAATAAAATTATTTCCGCAGTCACTGCAGCTTTTATTAGATATTTTTGATAAGAAACGTCCAACAGACATTAGACATTCAAGCATTTGTTTCAATGTTCGATCCTTAAGTTCAAATTCATACATCACCATGAAGATATTTGTACCTAGCTGAAGTATCTGTGACGCAGGTTTGTGCCTCACATCCAGCTCAGTGATGCAGTGTGATTTTGAAGGAATAATTGAAAGGTTTGCACGTTTGGATAAATTTGCTTTCCTAATGCTTCTACCAATTATAGGGATCATTTGATCATCTAAAAATAGATGCAAGATTAAGAGATCACATTGAGGTATAACTTGTTTTTGTTTTCCTTCACAAAATGTGGATCCATTCAAAAATAAGTCTTGTTTGGCACAGATTTTCAAAAGTCACTAATAAATCGAAAGTAACAGGCCATAAAACATACCATACCAGTAAAAGTTTCCTCCAAGATCTATATTTGGTCAGCACATCACCCCTATCCAATTACATTGTTATTAGTTACGTAATTGTTGGGAGAACCCCAGGTATCACTTTTTAGTTCACTGAAACTTTTGCATGTTTTTCTATGGTAGAATTCTGGGACCAAAGTATTTGCTATATACATATCAAATTTGGACCAGACCACCATAATGTATTCTGTTATAAATGTTAAACAGTTGTATCTTGACTAAAAGATATGTAGTATTATTGCGAAACTAATATTAGGATCAGACATTTCCTGTTTTTCTACAACTGTATTACGTAGAAATTGCTTCTACACACCTTTTATCTAAGAGAACCAACAGAAAAAGTTCTGTCCAAAATCTAAGTTCGGCAATTGAATCAGATAAAAACTAGCTAATATGTTTCCTAATTCTGATACATACCATTGCTGCCATTAACTTCAATCTAGGACATGTCAGCTTTTTGAGAGGAGATATTCTAATTTTTAACATTTTAAGTATATTCACTACTTCACGGTACTTTTTCGGTATAAAAAATGAGCAAAGGCACCGTAAACAATAGTGATGTATCACAAAAAATATACCCCTAATATTCAGAAACATTTACAATTGTGCAAAATACAAATTAATTCCTTGTTGTAATAAAATCCTTTAAACATTTGGTATTCGAATACCATTTGACCTATTTGATATTTTTGTCCTCTGGTACTTTCTTATCTTAATCAATACATCCTAAAAATATTTCCTGGGGGAGCATTTAATCCTAACTAAGAACTAAAATGATCAGGATGAAAAATTATAGCATTAAGCAAACTGCTTCGTATTTTACAAATACTTTAAGCTCTGTTAGTTCAGCATAATATATAATGACAATTTATCTTTAATAGTACTCCAATTTAAACCTAATATTTTCAACTAACCTTTAGAAGTTCTATTACTTCAAACAAATTCTTGTGTTCAATCCTTAACTTTCTTAATTTTATTCCACTGTTTAATTTTTATGCAAATTCTCTCATCCCGCATGACTTAAAATCATCGCAACATTTTAGATAACATTAATTTCATTAACATCACTTAATCCCAAATACAAATCATTTGCATTAAAAGACATATTTAATATTCTCCACTTTGAGGTTTATCTCGATACTGGCTAATGTGTTTCTCAATCTTTGCACTTAATATGAATGGAGGTGTCTTACAACTAAAAGGCAAACCGGTCATACGCATAATTTTGAAATTGTCATTAGTACTATCAATAAACCATAAGAATAACATTTTCCATTCTTTTCTGCTATACTTATTATTCAACATGCCTCTTAAATACCCACGCTGAATGTCCTGAAATTTAAGAGAATGTTCCCTACATTAAGAGGAAAATTCTGTGCAGAGATAATCTTTTAAATTCAAACTTTCTATGTTATTAGAACTACCTTCATCGTTTCTCACAACGAGCCTTTGTGGCATAGAATGCTCATATTCTTATTCCTAAACATACTTTTATTATTTCCTCACAAATCTCTTCCCAAAATTTTAAATCATATTCTTCAACAACCCATTATATTTTTTTTAAAGTTGTCAAACGAATTATTAAATCCATTTTTCGTTATTGAAAAATTTTATTCATTAAATCAGAGCAAGTTTATGTTGCAAAATGCTATTTTTCTATTTGTCATTTTTAAATTTAAAATTATTTGTAAATCGATGTATAGGGTCTACATTTGTGTTGGATAACTTTTTGCCATCCGACAGTACCAGATATCTCAAATTCTGTGTATTGTAACTTATTCTGATGTTAGGTGATATGGTTTATACAAAATAATATTTTCACGACTTTTTTCATCTCATTCATATTTGTCAGTAAATAGCAGAAAAACAGTTCAACGAATCATTTTTTTAAAAAAAATTTTAGGAATAGAAAAAAACATATTATAATATTTCTGCTCTAATTAATCTTTCTATATTTTGAAGCTAATTATTACATTTATAAATTAAAAACAAGTATTCTTTTTAAAAAGCTCTTGATTTTTAAGGCGATTTCAGAATTCGCAGTAATGCTTCATTTTCAATAGAAAGTTACTTTAATTTCACAACACCTTTATCTTTTCTACTGCATTAAAATAATCAGAGGCAATATATATATATATATATATTTGTTTTAGCACCCTTATTTTTAAACACATAAATTAATGTTATTACAAATTATTCTCTTAACTTAAATATGTATGTAGAAGATATATATATTGTGCGTGCTCGTCTGCTACAAAAATCGATTACTTTTGGCATAAAAAAACATCTGAAACTTCTTGAAATTTGTTATTATAAAATGAAGATATTAGAATTGACTTTGGACAACTAATATACATCTAAAAATCCTTTACTAGAAAAAGTATATCCATCACCCCACCTACACTGTACAACACTACCATTCTATGGTTTCAAGAAACTGAAAATTTAGAATAATTTTAGATAAAAAGCTCACTTTTGTAGTGTCAACGTATTACATACGTCCGCAGTAGATTCCGAAAAGTAATGTTAAATTCCCCCACCACCTCATTTTCTGAAATTCTCTTGTATGTATAAAAATAAAGATTTTTCTGAGTATGCAGTTACTAAGCCACCAGCCATGGCATACACCTGTCCAGTTTACGTATACAACACTGATTCTAATATCAAGACTTAAGATAATTTGCGGAACAGGGCCGGTTTTCCGCTTAGGCACGTGACTAGGGCGCAAAAAACTGGTAGGCGAAAAAAAGAACAAAAATTTAAATTACTGAGAACGTCCCACTGTTTAGCGAGTCATGTTAGAAGCATTTCTGCCCCTGAGAGTATAAAGACTGAAATGAGATCTAGGAAAAATGAAAAGCTTAGCAGTTTGATGTTCTAAAGCACTCAAAATAATGCTGGCTTAGATATTAAATACAATTATGTTATAAATGATTTTGCAATGATCGAAGCTCGAAGTAAACCTTTGTTGTACAAGTACAATGACAGTGACTCAACAAAGAATAATTAAGAGATAGTAAATCAATAAGTGATGAAAAAGCTGATAATTACCAAGGTAAAAACAGTTCATTCACTCTTTACAGTAATTGCGAAGGATTTCATCAATTAAAGGTGCTAATTTACAAAAAGGTGAGGGGTTTGTGATGTCGTAAAGTAAAAATTCTGCAATGGAGGCCAGACCCTGCCACTATCTTTTTCTTAAAATTGCTGGTCCTGGACACATTGGATTCATAGGGGGAGGATAATGTAAAGACTCTCCAAGCAGCAAAAAACAAAGAAAGGGAAAATAATAAGAACGTTAAGGGAAAATCCCTCCCGAACCAAAACTTTCGAAATAAGAATTGAAGGAGGGGAGGGGATGCTCTGGAAATAGTTGGGGTAGGGGCTTAACAATTTGAAGTACCTAGGGCGCCAGGGAAGTTAAAAACGGCCCTGTTGTGGAACTCTACTTTTCAGATGATCACGAAAGCCACACGATGCGTGAGAAATGATGACATTTGTATACATTTCTTGAAACTATGAATTCAAGGTCTCACATACGGCAAATTGCTAAATACTTTTTTTAATATTCTACACCAATGGTCTTCAAACGGTGTTCCACGGAACCCTGGGATTCCACGAGTCGCAATAAAATATTCGAAAAGAAACTTTTAAATATGTAGGCAGAATTATTATTTCTATGAAGTTTATATAATTACAAACATCGAAAACTCATCCTGTTCATTAAAACTGAAAATGTTATTTATATATAATAAACTTCATTTTTCAACACATTTTTAAACTTTTATTATAATATATTGAAACGTATCATCTGATAATCTGTTTCCTACTGGATTGGGAATATTCTATTGTTTACTATCTTGGGTTCCATCAGATAAATTTATATTCGTTAAATTAACACAGTGTCTTTCATAAGTAAATAATTTTCAAATGGAAAATTCACTATTTTGCAATTGTGGATAAAAACACGTCTAATGAAGGAGAGGGAAAAATTTATCAACCTATTCGATGTTAAAACCTAAATTTAAGCTCCTAAATTTTATGTTGCAAATTCATGAAAAATACACAGTATTTCTCACACAGCTATAAACATTTTATTGCCCTACAGAATATTGTGTTTAAGTGAAATTTAGTTATCATCGTGAGTGGCTACAAAAGTAAAGTATTAAAATAAATCAAACGCAAAATATGAAATGTGGCAGATAATTTCAACAGACATAGACTTCGACAGTTTGTGTGAAAAAAGGAAGCACATATCCCAGTTACTAAATATAATGCTCGGGTAGGTGACATTTGAATCACATATTAATATTAATGTGTAAATTGTATTAAATTTTTTAATAATAAATGCAATACTTTTTTTTAATTCCCTTACATAAAGTTCTTATAAGTCATGTTGATCTACTTCAAATATTACTTTAAGATATATTCTTCTAGATATGTGTGTGGGATGGGGTTCTACGAAAACACCTTCGAGTTCTTGGGGTTCCGTGAGTTTACAAAGTTTGAATACCACTGCTCCGTGCAATAACAAAACTGTTTATATGATGAATCTCATTACTTCTCAGACTACAAGACTACAAGTACCCTAGTAGAAAACTGATAGATTTCTACAACTCACCGTAATCTTTCTTACTCTATACGCTAGTTGTTTTTTTTATTTGTAAGCGTGCCCTTCTCCTTTATTATCAGCGTGAGCTAGAGGTGTAGGAATAACGGAAGAACTAGAAGCTACAATGATCTTAATTTGGCTTTATTAAGATCATAAAACTTAAACATCTAGCAAATTGGATAATAATAATATATGTGAGAGAATCTACGGTGGTTAAACACACAATATATATATATATATATATATATATATATATAATACCGAAATAACGTAACCTGGACCACTATCAATAACTAACTCGCCTAAACTCAATTCCAATACTATCACAGATCATAATACTAAATAGTCACTCCTACCTTAATTTCGATCGACCGATCCAATCTTACTGGAAGTTGCGTATATACTGGAGTGCAATGGTATGCACCTTGACATAATGGCTCTATGTCAGGAATAACTTCTGTTGGCTGACACTTAATCTTTCTAAAACCTCTTCAAGCTTGAATCATTGATTATCATAGCATTCCTCAAATTGTCACGCCGCTTACTCTAACTTCTGGTATTTAAACGCTTCCTTTCCTAATTTGCATCTTTCTTTCACGCTTCACTTCTTGGATTTGGTTGGAAAAGAGCTGCTATTAATTTTGGTCCCAAAGAACCCAAAGGACATGTTAAGGAAAAGACGCCTGAGCCCTTCACATATTGTATCATTCTCATTTTTTTTTTTAAAAAATTCTAAATTGCATTTCTTAGTGAAAAAACTTCTGCTATAACATGTACTGCTTTAATTCACTTTCTGGGTAGCCAAACAAAAGCTACCATCCTCACGCACAAGATGTCAATCAGGGAGCTCAGTCTCAGCATTCAAGCATCCCCCCCCAAATTGAAATTTTTCATCAAGTACTTTTTCCTTAGAAATGCCCATTAACTTCTTCCCTTTGACCAATTGCAATTGAATGATTCCCAATCCAAAATTTTCCAACTGCGTTGCTTCCACATCTCAGGTTTCAAGATAAGGTTTCGAGGGTTGTTACGCAACCCGCATAAGTGAAGATCATTCTCAACTAATGTGCAAATAACCTTCATAACATCCAAGAATCTGTTTTGTTTCCCAGAATTTATCAGATGTTTTACCTAGCAGAACTTTATCCAGTCTTTTTTTAATTTAATTTTCACTATAAACCGTGTAAGTTGCAGAGTAAAAAAATGTCCATCGACCCAAGCAGGCTCGAATTATAACCTATTTTTCTTTCCGAAACTTCATTCCAGACCGATGTCTCATTTCCTCACCTTACGCAAAGAAAGCAGAGCTAAGTTTTGTTTTAATAATTTTTCCAGGGATCGATTTTAGTTTTCCATAAACGAACTAAGTTGTGTTTCGATAAAGATCATAAGCAACAATATTTAAATTTTAGCTTATTTTTCCTTGATGGAACAGTTTCACAATACCAAAATTTGTATAACTTACTTTCGCAAAAATTTAAGGGATGTACAATTAATACTTGATAAAAATCCATAATTTTTAAGTTGTTTATAATATACTTATTTTTTTAAACAACTTCTGATGGATTTCTTTCTAAAATGTTAGGTTATTTAATTATTTCTATTCTTGATTACAGTTATCTTATTAAAGAGGTTAATAATTTGTTAAAAGTATGATCACCATTTGAAATTTTTTATTGAAATTCTAATACAATAGCTTTCTGAGAGCTTTAGTAATATTTAAATTAAAAGATTTCCATATGTGTCCGTTTTGACTTCTAAATAATCGATATTTCTCACCTGTGTTTATGCTCAGCCAATTTTTTTTCTTAATCTCCCTAAAACATTTGTTTCTAACATTTAGTAATTTTAGTAGCAGATTCAAAAGAGTTTGGACTTAAGGATTTTTATACCCAAACCCATTTTCAATGATCCCAAAGATAAATAAAAATTCGCTTCTTTCAATGAGAATCCGCTAAATTGTCATAGGTCTCTTAAACAAGTTTCAGGTAATTAAATATATCTATTTTTTGTATATATTGTTATATACGTTGTTATAGAACACACTTTCACTCTTATAACTAAATAATACTTAGCTTTGAAAACTTTTTCAATAGAACTCTTTATGCCTTAATTTAAAAATGTTTTGTCTATGTAATTATCGAACTTGTTGCATTAGAGTTGTTTAAAATTAATGAATGGAAACAAACTTATCACGTAGTTCAGCATTTTTTTTTGCAATGAATATCTATCTGAATATTCTTCAAAACACATAATTTCAAATTGCATTTAATTAAAATCACATATATTACCTTTTTTTTAAACTTTTAAGATTGGACTCCTTTTCAATGAGTTATTTTCTAAAATCTTTTGGTGTTTTAAAGAATTCATTTCTTGATTCATCATTTTTTTTAAAGATTATTAACTCTACTGTCGATAAATTTACGTTTAATTCTATCTTTTTCAATTCGTGGAATATTGAATTCCTAAAAATACACATCTCTAACTGATAAGAATGCACAGAAATTGATCGAAGAAATAAGATGTACCTAAGACAAGTTGGAAAATTCAGAACATACTAATTACTTCATTTCTGACACCAATAGATGTTGGTGATATCACACACACTACTCTTCATAATAAATTCTCTTATATATATATATATATATATATATATATAACTCTTTCCACAAAACCAACTTTATTTTACAACCCTTTATGTTAAGTTATCCCATTTTTCATGCAGCCTCACAAATTTACTATCATTCTTTCTGCCTCTTCTCACTTTCCGCTGTCATTGTCATCCATCTACCTCTCTGTTAGGGATACAAATGCATAACACCACTGTTGAAACTACACCACATCTATTTCCTGAACACAATTAATCAAATATTATAACCGGTACTACTGAAACATCGATGATTAATTATGAATCGATGAAAGTTGTCTCTCACTACAGTATGTCAGTGCCATTACAAACTATTCAGCGAATGAAAATGCAGTCTTATAAAATAGCTATCTATGCTATTGTGTGCAACCATAATACTAGTTTCGATATCGCTTTCAAATTTTAGACTACTGATATTCAGTGATTTGTATCTCCTCCCAACAGATTCCTTTAGAAATTTGACGAAAATGCATGATTAACACTTTATCTACAGACGGTACTTATAAATACCACTCAATTTAAAATTACATAGAGTAACTATTTTTCCGAATACTCTGACGATACTTAGCAGGAATATTATTTGAAATCCACTGTTCCAAGATGTATGGCAGCATGGGTTCTATGTAGAGTATTTTAGCAGGGAAGGCGAATAGTTTTATAGCAGAAATTGCGTTTTCAGCGTATTGCGAAGATTGTCATTTTTGTTCCGAAAAATAGTTAATGTCAAAAGGTAAGTGTCTTATTTTTTCTTCTTGTTTTGTATATTAATGAAGACTTTAGAAAACAATTTGACTATTTATTTTAAGTGAACAGTGTGTATAATTAATTTTACAGTTGGATATCTTTAATTAATTAAATAGCTCTAACAAATTAAATTTCACAAAGTTGAGTATTTTGTTTATGTGTAACCCTTAATTTTTAATGTAGTGATTCAAAATAAAATATTGCATGGAAGAAACTGCAGTAAATCCTAATGCGGTAGATAAAGGGTTAAAGTTGGGAATATTCAGTAGTATTTGTCAGAAGCGTTTAGAGATCATTATAGATTTAAGCTTGCGGTGAATGTTTAAAAAAATAACTTAATCATTTTTTTTCAAATGTAATAGCATGAAGATAAACACATACATATGTGAGCCACACTTTCTTTTGTTAATATGATACTTTTTTTTTTTGATAAAATAACTTGAATGCGTATCGAAATTTAGATGAAGAAAATTGTATCAAAGTATTCGGTTGCCTAACTGAGACAAAAGATAAAAATAACGATTATGGTACTGTAATGTATTAAAATACTTACATCTTTTTAATAAAGAATTTACGGAAAATTATCAAAATGTTAATAATGGGTATAATAGTGTTGATATAAAATTAGTAAATGATATGTTTGATTGGCTATTTTTCTTTTGATATACAGAATAGGAGAGTATTAGAATTAAACTAAAAGAAATGTAAAAAGTGGTTTATATGAAAGAAAAAAATATACAGTTAGTGAATAAAGTCATAATAAATTCTTGTTTATCGAATCTATAACATTTACAAATAAGTGTGTGACTTCTGTATAAATTTTGTATGATTTTCCTGCAATTGTGCGCTATTCAAATTCAAGCTTTTTATTCGTAAATACAACTACTACTGTTCGAAGACAATTATTCAGACAGTACCATGTTTAAGTAACAATAAAATATGTGTTTGTGTTCATTTTTAATATCTTAATAAAAATTTGTATTAAGTCTGGTGCAACTAATACTCTCTATGTATTTGTATTTTGAAAATCTTACTTCGATCATGTTTCCTAATCTTCCCCTTTGTATAATTTTAATTACTGAATGTCTCCGTTTGCATGTCAACATTCTTGTATTTTATTCTATATATATTGTATTTGTAACCATTTTTTTCATTTCTTTTTCTTTTTGATTCCCATTTTTGTACCTATATCCTTCTACTTGAAACTTCCTACCACTATTGATTGAATATTGACTTATGTTTGTGATCCTTGTGTAATACTTTTTGGCATGCAAACACTAATTCCAGCTACTTTTACTTTGAGAAAGTATAGAAAACTTCCTAGGTTTGATGGGGCAAAGAAATTGCATACAACACCATAAATATTCTCGATTCTAGGCTTTACTTTCTCATCTTTCAAGCCTTAAAGGGGAAGCTTAGATATTTATTTCTGCACTAAAGTTTTAATCCCCTTGAATTTTGGATTATTTTCA
The DNA here is from genome assembly GCA_019973955.1 of Trichonephila inaurata madagascariensis. Lineage (NCBI taxonomy): Eukaryota > Metazoa > Arthropoda > Arachnida > Araneae > Nephilidae > Trichonephila > Trichonephila inaurata. The sequence goes on along the minus strand of BMAV01011828.1, from coordinate 591,519 downwards.
ATTTTCCAGTGTTGCTGGCCCTATTTTTTTGCTCCAAATCCTGTTGCATTTTTTGTGTGTGCAAAATGCCGTAAAGGCTTATAATAATCTCTTTATATATAAATTATATACAGACATTATCAATATTATTTTTTTCAAGCAATAGCTTGAAATCTAAAGAATGAACACTTGAAAATGAAATGCTTTTATTCTTCAATTTGGTCAATTGTGGGATTCGTTCTGTGTTTAGAAGCGGAAACATCAATTTTTCTTTTGCATCTTGTTCATTATTTCTTCAATAATGTGAAATGCATTTTTGAAGCTGGATCATTTGTGTCTGCATTTAGTCTTTAAATTTTATCTGTTTACAATCTTTTAGTTATTAAAGTTATTATTTCCATTATAAAAGTATGCGTTATAATTTTTCTTTAATACATTGCAAAACATTTTTTTTCTAAGGTGTATGTATAGTAATATTTTACATAGATATTTTACCAACATAATCAGTTACTTTTCAAGAAAGATGCATTTCTAAGAAGAGCTTTTAATAAATTATGCATATGATGCTTTCAAAGAGACTCTTTCAATTTGAAGCTGTATACATACAAACCAATGGAAGATAGAAAATAAAGCATATGATAATTTTAAAAGTTAATACCTGTAAAATTAAAATGTGGAGTTTTTAAATCAATTTGAAACTTTTCTCTATTTGTATTTAAATTAGAAGTTCATTTAGTTTTAAAAAAGAATGTGAAATTCACACGCATTACTTGATAAAAGAAAAAAGCTGGTAAGGCACATGTAAATAAAATGAATTCATTTCATTAGATATTTACAGAAAAGAATTTCAGTTATCATCATTCCTCTTGCAACACTTTCCTACTCAAAGTCATTCTTTGAAATCTATTGTAGTGAGACTTTCGAGCAGCTTTTCTGAAACAGTGGGGTGCACCTCCCTAAGAGAGCATGGAAATACTTCTATGGGGGCGCGACATATCGAAAAGTTGAAAATAAAAGATTATAGGAAAATTATTAATTTATTAAAAGGAAACAAAACAAAGTATATTCTGAACTATAAAAAATATAACATAATACTTATTCTATTACTTAAAAGTTAATTGAATTGTTTAGTACTTAAAAATAACGTATGCAAAATTTAATACTTATATCGATAATTTGTATGGTTTATAGTTAAGGTCATATTATAGCTGAGCTTTAAAGTACATTATTATTGCATTCAATATATTGTATTTGTAGAGGGGGGTGCGATAAAAATTATGATTGAAAATTGGGTCACTAATATTGAAAGTTTGAGAAGCACTTGCTTAAATAATATACATCAATATTCAAAAACTGAATGAGAACTAAGGATTTACCTATTGAATAATGTTATAAATAATTTTCCCATCTATTAATTACAGTTTTAAATTAATGGCAATTCCTTGAAACTTATCTTATAATTATAACGCTAATATATACATTTACTTAGAAGTTTTGCCATTTCAATATATTTAACTAAACATTTTGCCCAAATCTCGAGACATTCTGTGCAAATAATAATTGAAGGAATAAATTAAAATGGAAGAAAAATGTTTAAATGGATATCGATTTTTTTTCTCTTAATTTGTGCATTAACATAAAACAATGGAGAGCAATAAAGCATAATAATGGAGAGCATAATTAAAGTTGCAAAAAATAAAGTTTTAATATTGTGATACGAGCGAACAGAAACCTACTTTTTTATCTTTCTATTATAAAAAAACTACAATTTCAATATTTTGATTACTTACTCTGTTTAAAACTGGGCTGCCATTAGTTAGTTATTTCCTCCTTTCGCAACTGATAAGAAATATTATATTTGTCAAATTCAAACAAAAAAGTATATGACTTTGCTATTCCACTGAAGGAAGTCGAAAGTGAGGAAATACATTGTATACAAAATAAAATTGACGCTAACTTTGGGTGAAAGTTAATAGTTTCAAACAACGAAAACTACCTTTCACAAAATGCAGAAAGGATTTCATGATGCTTGTAGCATCCATTTATTTACAGTTTAGAGGAAAGGGCGCTTTGAAAATGAAGCATAACTTTTGTTTCTCTTTGGTAAGTAAATTGGCAATGAAAAAAGAAAAAGAAAAAATGTTTCAATATTCTTAGATATGAAATCAAGAGTAAAAAAAAAAAGTCATACATTAACTCTAAAATTTGTTCGTTTTCCTTCGATTACTATTTTTTTTTACACTTAGAGAAAAGCCTTTTAAACAGGTCTGAGTTATTTCGTGCGATATTACCTTGTTCCTCTTGATTTTAACACATGCGATTCTACATGATTTCATTTGTTTAAACTAATCCGAAACATTTGTTGCATTTCTACATAAAATTTACTTGGCAGAATTTTCTTATCATTTGTGATTTTATATTATAAGTAAAGCGTTTAATTTAATTCAAATAAATATTTTTCAAAGTGTATTAATACACACACACATTTTGTAAAATTTGTCTTATAGTTCTTTAGAAAACAGCTGGGGAATTTTTCCAGCCAAATGGAAGTCAAAATTAATTGTGAAAGCCAGTTTCTCTGCGTCTTTTTCATGAATTTTAATGTGCCAATATCCACTTGTTAAATCGAGTGTAGAGAAAAATTTAGCATGAGTTAAATTATCAATTGCAAAGTCTATCAGAGGTACAGGGGTGGAATCTTTTGTGTAATTTCATTTAATTTTCTATAATCAATACATAATCTTCATTTTTCCCTTCATCCTTTTTGTATGTTAAAGTTACAGGAGCAGCATATGGAATATGAGAAGATCTAATAAAATCTGCTTTTAACAATTCTTCTATCTGTGTTTGTATTTCTTTAGATTCTTGTTGACTATTTCTATAGTGGCGTTAACTTAAAGGATGGTCTCGGATTAAATGAATTCTTTGTGGTTCTAAATCGATACAACCTACACAATATATATTTTGCGAAAATATTTTCTGAAATTTGTCTAGAATTTGGGTTAAATCTTCCCATTGCTCACTAGTTTGTTCAACAACCATGGCTGGGTTAAACAATCTTTTCAGATCAGCTTTAGGGCGGTCTGGAATTTGATCTAAATCTTTATTATCCTTAACGTTAATATTATTTTAATGATTAGCACATTAGAATAGTTCCTAATTTGGTCATTATTAAGAGTTTTGCAATATGTCCCATGATATGTTCTCAACTCACTGACACACTTATGATTTGCAAATTTAACATTGCTTGATTTTTTATAAATTGAAAAACAGACATTTTACTAATTCTAATATCAAACTTAAATAAATGGAAATATTCAAGTCCTAGAATAATATAAAGCAATCTAGTATCAATTACAACGAAATCTACTTTTTTAGATATACTTCCAATTTTCATATAAACTGTACTTATACCTTTGGGATGAATAGTCCCACAAGTTTGGTTTATGTTTACATAACTATTTTTTAAAGTCTTAAAATTTATAAGCTGTTTAAATAAATTTATTGGAATTAATGATGCATTGCCCCCTGTATCAACTAGAGTAGATAAGTGCCCGAAGCATATCGTTGAATCCATTATTAGTTGTCATCCTTTCCTTTGGACATCTTCATTATTTCTGGGCGGGCGAAAATGATACCGATTCAATGGCACAAACTGCTTAGGTTGACTTTTGAACTGCTGCCTTCCATTGAATCGCACCATGTGATGATGTTGCTGTCCATGATATCCTCTTGATTGGAATCGGTGCCATGGATCAGTGCTTCTGTGTACACTGCCGTATGCTTGATTATTCCATCGGCTGTAATTTCCAGCTTCTATCGGATTTCGGTTTGGATTATCTCGAGTTACTGCGAATAATTGCCGCATTGTCGAAATCCATTCCCAAGCTATCGAAATCTTTTTAATAACGAGTCATTTTTGTAGATGAATAGGACTGGATAATGTCATATGTTCCACGATGAATCTGTCATTGAGTTTCTTACCCAATGATATTTTCTCCGTTTAATCTTTTTTGTCGTTTAATTTTAGGTTATGGAATTTCTGTATTTCTTCTTGTCTGGTCGAACACCGTCGTTAATAGTTCCTTACTTACTTGGTAAGACTTTCCAAGCAATTGGTTATCATACCAAGACTTAAGATAAACTCCCTTGAGATATTTGGCAAGATTTTGCTTCTTTCATTGCTCGTCTAATTGGTGTTCCATACATTGCTCGTCTAATTGGTGTTCCATACATTGCTCGTCTAATTGGTGTTCCATACATTGCTGGTCAAAACAGTCTATGAAACTTGACAAACTACTAAATTTATTAGTATCAAATTCTGGAAAAAAGAATTGTAACTCGGGAAACTTTTCACACATATTTACAGTGCTGCTAGTTTTTAAGATTTTGTTAAAATTTACTTTTTTTCTCCAACGAAGTTCAACATTTGTTTCATTTGACTTGAGTTTTCTCTTCAAATTTGACATTTCCTTTGTGGGTTAAAGTTCTTCAGGATCAAACATGTCTTTAGATATTTCATCATTATCTATGTTCGTAGAAATTTCGATTTTGCCACAAACATCTGCTAGTAAAACAGACTGAAAAGTATCTTCATCAATATCTTCCTCATCAGTCAAACACCCACTTTCTTCTGGGAGCAACTGACAAATATCAATCGGTTCTTCATCATCTGATACTTTATAAAAATATTCCAAAGCCTAGTATACAGTCCGGAATGGCTTTGAATGCGACATCTTATCAGAGTAAGGGATATTCACTAACTGTCGAAACATAAAATGCGCAGAAAATAGGAAAGTAATGAAGACCTTTTCACGTGACTTTTCTCCAAATACAAACGCACCTGCAGTTTTGCTGCAGCTGAGAATTTCACTTGAAATTTTTCAGAAACGGAAGAAAGGGGGGGGGGAGGGGAGAAAGGGGGCCGAAACGAAAGTCAGAAGTCATAAATATATTCTAAGGACACATACTTAAAGTTCTTAGCCTTCAGAAATCTCTCACCGCTCTTCTGTGAACTGTAAACAAAGTAACTGTATTGTGTTAAAAAGTATACCTTTACACGCCAATGTTCCATTTTTGGAACATTGAAATTTCCTAACCGATAGTAAAAAAATAACGACATTTTTTATGGTATCTTGCTGTCTATAGTTAAAATGATATTTTTTAATTACTTTTACCAAACAATATTTTTTTTTTCAAATTTTGAATTTTACATGAAATTTTGAATTTTGCACGATCAAAAGTAAAAAAAAGCATAATTTAGAATTTTTTTCTAGGAAAGAGGAATTAACTTTAGCAACAGTACTTCAATTTCAAAAAATTAATCCATGTTTTTTGTCTTCAAAATAATGTTTACAGAACAATATTAATAAAATTGAATTTTTCCGAAAATTTCAAAATTTACCTTCCAATAATGAAACATTGGTATGTAAAAGGTTAATTTGATTACTATAGTATCTGGCTACTGTCGACGGTAGATTATGGAATACTGGCACTAATCCACGCGGCTTCGGCGGCAGGTTACTGTTTTTTAGGGAGAAGGTGACTGACCGTCGAGCAAGACGGTGAGAGGTTAGGAGAGTCCCTTGTATTGGAAGCGCGAAGCGTTGGACTGTAAATTTAGTGTGAAGAAAAAGGAATTTCTTTGTTTTTTAGACCGATGGACAACGCGCAGACTGCGGCAACAAGAAGAGGTAGGTTCTTGGGAGAAATTTAACACGAGTGACGGTGTTTATTTGATTGTATTGAGAAGTGAGGTAATTGTGTTAACGCAAAGGACAGCGTTGAGAAGCTTTTAGATAGTAATTAAGAGTTATTACAATTACCATAATGATACAGGAATCCTGAATCCGGTGGAAGTAATTTATAACTTACTGTTAGTGATAGATCCAATGCCAATACTTTGCTAATGCTCATTCTTTCGCACTATTGTCAGCTCATGAGAGAGTTTCTCATCGCACGAGTCCTGCGGATTCATTCTTATGTGCAGTATGAAATTTTTTCTCGTCGTGCGAGTTCGGGTGTTTCAATTCATTTTAAAAGTTCGTTAAATCTATCTACTTAATGTTTCACATATTTATTTATAAGTTATTGTTTTGAATTACAGGAAATTGATGTGTCATTGAAAATTGGTAATGCGAATAGGAAAAACATGAATTATGCGGTTCTTTATCAATTTTTTTTTTAAATTTTTCCTAGGAAAAGTGAAAGGAAATAGAAAAGGAAAAAAAAGTGTTTTTGTCTTGTTTTACACAAATCAATAAAGAAAACTTTAGAATATGATTTCGATAGTTTTTGACATTGTTTATTTCCTATGCTAAGACATAACAGCAACCTATAAATAATTTTTTCAGTGATAAAGGGCTATTGATTGTAATTTATATTACTACAGTCATTTCTGTTTGCTTATGTTTTAAATTTTTGGAATTCTCTCATAATTACTTAATTAAGATGGATTTCAAAACTAATATTTATTTTTACACATACCTTATATAACTTGGAAACTTTTTACTTTATTTTCATTAATTTTTCCTGTTGAGAAATAATCATTGCCAAATCTTACGCAGGTTTTGCTGTGAGAAATAATATTTTAAGAGATGAAATACGATTGAAAATGAAGAAATCTGAAATACTGTCTTTAGCTGATACTACAATGAAACTTCAGAATACAATTGTTCTGAATACAAATATTGCAGAAAGAACTGATTAATATCCATGATTACCAAACTACATTACAGTAAATACATAGTAGTACTACATTACAGTGTTTTAGTCACGCAACAAAAACTTAAACGTAATAAACTGTCCCGATTTAAAAGTGATAAAAAGTGAGAACTAATGCATAAATATTTTCTGTTTAAAACTTTTGTTAACATATTACTTTAAGATAAAGCTGAATGAACTGTCATTGTAACAGATGTTGTCAATATTATGCAAAAGCATATTTTGAATTTAAAAAAAAATATATTTAGTCATAATTAACTAAATCAATGTTTATATGCAGAATATTAGATAAATATATAACACACATTATAAAGATTAGGGCTTTACAGGCATGATTAAACTTTCCTTTATGACATTACACACCTTTAAATGTGTTTTTCTCACACTTTTAATTTTGAGGATATGAATGTTTTTCTAATACCTAACGCTTTTTTCTTAAAATAGAGTCTTGAATTTTTTTGTATATACTCTTAAACATATATTCTATAAAAGTTAGCATAGGTTTAAATCTGAGATCTCTAGTTATTTTTTTTTAAAAAAATCTTAAATGCAATATTTAAAAAAAAACAATAAACTTCGTGGTTTTCCAGGTTTAGCCGTAGAAACAATTATTAAAATTCGACAAAGAAACTGATTTTCAAATCCATATTGACTTTTGTCTCCGATTGTCTACAAAAACGTAAATCACTTAAAACAATTTAAAACTTTTACAAAATTAGTGTTTTATACATATATAAAAGTTTAAAAAAATTCAAAATTGTTTCATTTTTTTAAAATTATAAAGAAGTAGCTTGTAAAACAGACTCTTTAATAAATTAAATAATGTAATCCGAATAAAAAACATAAATTATTTTTACTGTTATTACCTCCAAATTTTTTTCAGAAGATTACTGTGTAGCTTTTAAAAATGAAAGAATAACTGAATTATTTATATTCAAGGTAAACACATAGGAGGAAAAATGTTATACATGAAAAAATAGCCTTAGAGCTAATAATTTGTATTTTATATTCTAGATGTCAGATTCAAGCAATTCCAATTGAAAAGAAAGGTACAAAAAATTAACCGACTTTTTTGAGCAAAAGATGTTGGTCAGATGAAATAAAAAGGGGATTTTGATATTATTGTCCACGAAGTAAAAACAACGAAAACAATTAAATGCCATGTTAAATACCATGTTACACTGAAAGAGTTCATTGTGATCAAAATTTTTTTTAATTAATTCAATTTCAGAGTAAAAAAAAGGCTTTAAAATGAAACCGAAACCAAAACCTAAGCTCAGGAAACTTCATATATCTTAAAAACTAGTTTGTTAGAAGATATGAAATTTGGTGGTAAGCTTCCCAATGATATAGACCACAAGAAAATGCAAAAAAAAAAAAAATCTATATGTTTGAAATTTTTAGGGTACGGTGTAGCCTTAAAATACAGATTATATGCATAATTATTAACTTTTCAAGTTTGTTTTATTTTTAAATTCTAAATTATACACAAAGAATCGTCGCAAAGTTCAATTCTTTGCAAAAGTAATTAAGATAGAAACATAATTTAGTTCTTAATTTTAAGACACTCGACAGAATAAGTCTTTAAAATTATACAATTTTACCAGCATTTATTGACCTTATCGATACCCTTATTATTAAAACTCGGCAGAATTATTCGAAAATTATTGTTTCCCTTCTTGAATGATGTCCTTTAGATCACCAACTACACGACACCACGACGATTATGGGAATAAGGCAAGATATTTGCTTTGAGTGAAATTGGGAAAATAGGGCAGATGTTGAAAAAATTCATGCCACGTTATTTTTATTTCTCAACCACATGTCGTTTTCTAATCAGAGTGTAGCTGAGAAGTTCAGAGATTGAGCTACCTGTTTAGGTGTATCGTTTTCGTCACTTGGCTAAGGTTCAAAACTAC
>BMAV01011828.1:529689-566827 GCA_019973955.1 Trichonephila inaurata madagascariensis | reverse complement strand
TTGTATTGTATCAAATGCTTTGGTATTTTTTCTAACTACCATTTTTTTTTCGCTATAAAAACATACAAAAGTTTGTATGCCTTTCTGCACCTTTCAAAACATAAACAATTTGCATTTTCCAAAAATTTCCATTTTTGCATTTTTTAAAAAATCTGTATATTTTTATGGGTTTTCACTAAGATAAAAAATAAGTATGTCACGAATTTTAATCATGTTATCACAAAACTCATTTCAAATTTCTTTGTATATAGTTGGATGTACTTGTACATCAAATTTCATGTGTTCCTGTCAGTTGTTGTAATAGGAGTAACATTTTAAAATCCCTCCATGAATTTTGAAAATGTTCTTAAAAAAATAAATGGTTTTGTACTATTTTAAGCACAAAAATTGAATGTGCATTACTATTACAACTGCATAGGAGTTTTGCGTTTTGCAGATGAAAGAATGCTAACGTGGAACATGAAATGCTTCCTTCCTTAAAAATATCAATTTTCCAAGAAATTTACGAATTTCTGCCTTTTTAGTAAACTGTGTTAGGAAATTATTTTCAGAAAAAGAGATGAAAACAAAATTATCTACCGGAGATTATAAAAGATTTATATTATACTTAAAGCAACTATTTTATTAAAATAATCGGAAAGAAACATTTTTTTGTATGCAAGAGATCCATTATGATCTACACAGTATTCACCAATCGAATATATCTGGCCGAACAAAAAATTAATTGCATTTTATCGCTTACAATACACATGTTGAATCGATTCTTTATAAAAAAAAACACGCCTTCTCTCTATGAATAAAAAACATTAGAACCCGTGTAATAAAAATATTTTAATACATAAGAAATGTAAGGATCTAATACCCCATAATATAATATGTTGACTTGAAAAAAATGTATTTTTCCATTAACGAAAAAGGAAAAAAAAATGGAAAAGTTACTCTTGTCAAAAATAGTTTTCCTTTTTCATGAATAACAACATTTTTATTTGTATCGTACATTTTCTATCCAACAAGAATTTTGCAGATACATATAAATTACGAGCTATCTTTTATTTATAAAGATATATAAAATTTCATAAAAATTTGATATACTTTCTTAGGGAAATTTAGTCAGATTTATTACACTTTCCCATAGCAAGATAAGTGTTGCATTCTTATTCAAATTCTTTTCAGTACATAGCAACCAAAATAACTATTAAAGCTGTTTCAACTACAAAAATCGTTAAAATAGAAACAGAATGTGGCTTAACCCCATTTAAATAATAGAAGAAAATTGGCCACCAAAAGATTCAATAACAAAATTCGATACCTACCAGATCGTCCTATCTCCATCAAAAGTTTCAACGATTGGGCAGTAAGATACAGACAGAAACGGTGCATAACTCTAACAAATGACCACGTAATAGAGGAATAAATATGCCTGTAGCACAAATATATTGATATTATCAAAGAACCTCTTCTGTCCATCTTCACAATCAAAAATCAATTAATTTTTTTTTATAATTTTGGAACAAAAAGGAGTCAGCTGCACTGCTCAGTCAATCAGACATTCGTCTCATAGAGATGCCTTCGAATTCGGCCGAAAACCAATTAATTGTCTATAAGGGTTAAACTTCCTACCTTGATAAAGGTGGTGTTGGAATCTATTTTATTTACTCTAACGATGAACTTGAATTCTACAGAATACCCACGGGTAAAATTTCTTCAAACTTAACGCGTCAGCTTATGGTCAGGAGCTTTAGATAACCACCACAGCAGGACAATTGAAAGTTTCAGTGACATTTTCCTGCTCTCAGACTACATCTGCACTCCAAGCAATCCTGAGGGGCAACTCTCAACTGAACCACACCCTTATTATAGAGTGGTTGCAGCCCAAAACACCTGTACTTTGAAATGGATACAGGAACACGCAGACATCTTCGGTGATGATCAGGTTGATGACCTTGCCAAGGAGGCCCGAAATCCCCTTTAACTTCATTACCCTTACTGATTATGATGCAACATCCAGGCGTAAGCTTGTTATACCCCCCTTCCCGGGGGTATCATCTCTTCATCTACGCGCGACCTAGATTTGTAAGAGAAATGATTAATCACCCAAATTCGCCATAATAAATATAATTTATTACTATTCCAATACATTGATCAAAACTACACAAGTCTTACTATAGAGATGTAATCAGGAGTGATATATTGTAATTCTAAACTCTAAGAAGAGAAGAAAAAGAAGTTTTCCTAGTTATTAGAAGTTATCCTAAGAATCTTTATCTGCCTTAAGTTCCTTAACACTCTAAAGCCTTTTCTACAATTACACTTCTATATTTAATGTCTTACCATCAGCATCTCAGCTTTCTTTCTCCTTCCATTCTATTCTACCACGTGAATACTTAAGCTCCATTATATATCTATTAACTATATATATATATAATTTGAATATAGCGGTTTCTTCTTGAGAGAATAGGATATGAAATAATGCCATTTTGGCCTGAAAGATTCCCCAAGAGGATTAGTGTGAAAATCCGATAAAGCCCCGTCACTATAACTCACCTCCCATCCATTTAAAGTAGTGCTTCTCAAACTTTGAATACTGGCGCCCCCCTTTTCAATCTCAATTTTTACCGCGACCCCCTTATACATTAATAATGTACTGAATGCAATAATAATGCACTTTGATGCTAAAGCTACAATACGCGATCTTGATTATAAACCGTATAAATTAATAAGATAAGTATATTAAATTTTATATATGTAACTTTTAAGTAACATATATATATATATATATATATATATATATTTTTCTCGAATTTTTAAATTGGAACAGATTGTAAAATGTGGTGGCTGCTTTCAAGACAAAATATAGATCTCAGCCAAATATATAGAAAATGCACTCAGAGTGTCAATTTCTAATCGTAAGCCTTCCTTTGAAAAACTTTCCTCTGCAAGACAAGCCCACGGAAGTCGCTAATACTTATTAAACTTGCTCTTAATTTAGTATTAATAAATTAGTTATAGAATACCTTGTACACAGCACTGATACATTAAAATTATACTGTCTGAAGTACCCGCTCTTCGAACGAGTTCATTTTTTAAAAAATAAAACATTCTTGATAAAAAGCTGAATTGTCAGGAGAGTAAGCCAAATGCGCGACAATGTTTACGAAAATATAAAATGATATTTTAAAATGAATGTTCATATTATAATTAGTTTTAAGCAAACTGTAATTTTAAGAATCACAGAATTAGCATTTAGAACTAATGTTAAACAATAAAAAATAATGTAAAATTCCAATGAAGAATAATAGTGTTATTTTTAATATTTAAAGCTAGAAGACTTCAAAAAGTTTTTATCCCGGGGCAGACACGCACTCGATACTAGCGCTAATGGTCACGCGGGGTGATTGAGCCACCCAAATCCTTTTTTTTAATAATTATTTTATTGTACACGATACAAATCATGATTCTAGTGAATAATTTAATTAAGAGAAAGTAAACTTACCTACTTTTAAGAACTTTTAAATTTTTCTTTGGTAACAAATAAACAGTTTTGCCAGAATTAACGATTTTATGATCGGTATGTCCCATTTTACTGCTAAAAAAATTGTGTAAAACGTTTTTCATTATGATTTATATGTTTGAGAATACTCATAAAAATGTCTTGGCAAGTAATCCTTCAAAGTGCGTGGTTTTCCAAATATCACAAAACTCTTTTGCCTGGAAAAAAACGCAACAGAGAAATACATTACTTACAACTTTCCTAAATGAGAAACAAACGCATAAGAGAGGGGTCATAACTAACTGTACCAATAACTTAGAAGGTCAAACAGATTAACAGCAAAAACAGATTACAGCTATAATGTGCAGTATTTCAAAAATAATCACAGTGATGAACTTTTTATGTTCCTAAATTTTTTCGATTCTGGGTCTGGGATTTGTTTTTCCTCTGAAAGAGTAGTAAAAATCACTCATCATGAGATTACAGCGAATCAAATAAAAGTTTTTTTATTTGGTTTTTTGGATAAAAGATAGCTAATTAGGTATTGAAGAAGTTTTTGCTTTTGAGAGAGAGAGAGAGAGATGACTTATATATATATATATATCGCCTATAAATTATATCACAGTAAAAGTGCATTTTTTATTATGTCTGAAAGTATTTTTTTTTATTCATTCCAGTAAATTAATTAATTTTTAAATCTTTTATTTTCGATATGCTAGCGCCCCTCTCGTAGGGGTATCGCGCCCCCCTAGGGGGCGCGCCCCACAGTTTGAGAAACACTGATTTTTAAAGACTTCATTTCAGATATTAATTGCAACGGAGAAATTTCAACCACCACAGCCACAATACGCAGAACACGTTTTTAACAGATAAACATATCCTTTGATGGTGAAACAAGTTATAATACTTGTATAACTGTCCTGGTATTCAACTATATCTTAACCATATTTTTAATTGTCCTTCTTTTTCGGCCAAACTCCACAATATAGGCCTAAACCCCTCGAATCATCAACTTATTTATTCGCCAAAGGTCGTCGACATAGCATTGGTCAAATGCCATTTTAGGCGTCTTCGGTGCTATTTTAATTCAATGCGTGGACCCGCCTAGCACAGCATGGACAAAGCAACAAACAATTCAAACCTTGAATCTGTTGCTTTTTTAGGTGCACCTAATTTTCAAAACGTTTAAATCCACTCTATCGAAATACTTAGATTTTAAATTCACTGTTTCTATTTCTCCTCAAAGCATGTACTGATTAAATAAGTAAAATGATGAGTACTATAGTGAAGTAATATTTGAAGTAAATGAACATAAGTACTACATATGTTAGTGTTGTGTGATAGGAGAATTTACACAAAACTTAATACATTCAAACGCAATACAACAGAAAAAAAATCAAAAGGTTATTATTGAGATTTTACCTCATTTTTTAATATTTAAAATATAAATAAAGAACATAGATAAGAAAAATCAGAAAATTAAAGTTTATTTTCGTGATTACTGATTTTAAACATAATTGAAATGTTATTTTTTTATTGACATTATTCCTTCTTAACTAAATTATTAAAGAAGAGGATTTATTTTTAGACATGTGTATCGCAAGGCTAAATGAAAATAAACCGAAGAAAATTGCAATGTTTGTGATCGAATAGGTTTTAGATAAATTTTGTAAACTTGATTATTAACATCTTAATTATTAATCGTTAAATATTTAAAAACGGAAACAAGGGAGATACTTAAGCATCCATAAAGTACTGTACAACAAGATTATTACTGAACCAGGTGGATCATATCATTAAAAACTATTGACAGGAGAAACTTCTATCGATGGAAGAAGGAAGGAAGTACTTTGTATGATTTGTACCAGTTATTATTATTAGTAAATATATAATATATAAAAACTTTTCGCTTTAATATAAATTACAATAAAATATTTTGCAGTTAATTGATATTTCTTTTTTTAAAAGCAATTTAGGATATCTTTTAAAGTAAAGGGAATTTTTTTTAATTTTAATTATAGGTTCAATCAATAATACATTTATGTTCATTGAAAAGAATTTTCTGTCAGAAAAAATGGAAGGATTCATAGAGGATAATACTCACATCCTAGTCCAAAGTATACAAATTTTAAGATATCAGGCATATAACATCACTTATAACTCAGAAAAGAGGATACAGCCATTCATCATGGAACGTTGCCAAAGATACGAACGGTTCATCATTAAGACCTTTTCTCTTACTACTTAGTCCATAGCGAAGAATGTTCTGGAAGATAAAGTGTGAAAGTAAGCGTTGGATTATAAAGAACGCTTCACCACCCGATAGAAATAAATGAGGATAGTTTTCTTAAGTTATTTATTGTTGTTAAATACAAAAGCAAGAATAATGAAAGGTGTATTAGTACGATTAATAGTTCTTTTTTTCCCCATGAAACTATAGATAACCTCAGTTGAAATGGAACAGATGTCTTTATGCTCAAATATAACTTAATAAAATATAATAATAAACTAAAATACATACAATGAAATAATATTTTAACACATTTTTTGCAATTTTGCTCATTTCACTTGAGATATTTTACTTATAAAATAAAGTTCTTAACCACATTTTAGCAAAATTTATTCAAACATCTTTAGCACAAATGTATATATTTGCTTAATGAAACAAGCCAAGAGCTGACTATTTTACAACTACCCTGCAATTTAATCTTAACTTAGAAATTATGCTAAAATGAACAGCTTGCAAATTATAATTTTTTATAGCTAACTGATTTGTTAAACAGCATTAAGTAAAAGGTGAAACGTTTTTAAAAACTGAATTAAATAACAAGTTGCAAAGACTATATATTTTTCACAAGCCAATAAGATATCTTTCACGATGTGAAACATTGATTTTCTGACACATAAAATATTAGGAATAAAGTTAAATGTTAGTTTCGTGCACAAAGTATGCACATAAGCAAATTAAAGTACACAGTTTCGACTCTTACACGTTTTTGCTTTTCTTTATTAAACTGTAAATGACTCTAAAAGAGTTTGTCTCCTAAAGAGAAAATATATTAAATCAACGTATTATAGGCCTAAACATTGTTACAAATTAAAAAGCCAATTTATAAACACAGCATATATTATATACAACTGCTAAAAATTTATTTTTAACTACTGAGGTTGCTGACACATTTTACAGTTTTTACCCCAAACTTATTTTTAATATTAAATAAATTATATGCTAGCTAACTATGATTTCAGGAACCCGTACTGTTTGCTACAAACTCCTCTTATTCCAGATCCGGGCCACTGAATGAGGAATTCTTCTAGAGCAATCAAAAGAAATATTCTTTTTTAATATTTTCCATTTAATCCTAAATCGTTTTTCATATGCTGTTGGTTAGGGATTTTGCATGCAACCAAAACGGTTATTAATTGGTGTGGAATGTGGGTTGTAAACTTAAATATTCCTTAATGTAGCATCACAACACTTTGGGATTTTATCATATTTTAAATACACTATTCATTTGTGCCAGTTAGCCATTTCTGAAATACTCAACAATCTGATATTTTCCCCCCTTTCTTACAATGATTTTTCTAAAAAGTGCTTTCCAATATTATTCTAAAATATATGAATGCTGTCGTTTAACACACTTTACTATTCATTAAAATTGCAGCATCATTCGTTTGGGATGATACATTCGCCATATTCGCGTGAAAGGAAGCAGGTACTAAGATAAATAAATGATCAGACTTTAAGTGTAATGGAATGGAACAGTAATAAGAAGTGATTTCTTGAAGTATGTATTCAAAAAAAGTTAAGCAGTCAATTTCACATTTGAAATCACATTTTAATGTTGTTTATATGTTGGGAGATCATGCTATACCTTCAAAGCACCTTGATTGGGAGCTATTGAGACTGTATGTATCCTTCCACTTCATTGTGCTTTACATTAGTTGGAATCCAGCGATTCGAATTAATATGGAAACTGGGGTTTCATTCAGGTCATATTGAACGCAACCCACCCTTAATACTCGCAAGAAAAGGCAGGTACGATATGCAGTATCGTAAATCCACATAAAATATAATTAGTTAAAAAAGAAACGAGAGCCTTACAGTAGTCGCATATGATGTGTAACATTTGACATGTATAATCGAGGTAAATACACAATAATAACTGAAATCCAGAAAAAAATTAGCCGGGTATGATTGGAAATAATTTTCTATCGAATAATTATATCTTTAATGAAAATTTTATTTAATTAACACAAGGAGTAATGCAATTTTTTAAATCAAAAATAGCTATTCTTGTTCAATTTAGGGATTGAGTGATTGAGTGAGTGTTAACGTCGCACTGTTCAGCTACACGAGGGATTTTTCAATTTGGGGAAGAGCGGAGACAATAGACTTTTGATAACTAAAATATGACACATATGCTTGTGATTTCAAAGAATTTAAAAATTGTTGAAAAACATCTTCAATAACTGTACCACTGTTAGTTGTCGAAACATTTTGATTTTGAGCTTGAGTTAATCATTCAAAAAAGCTATGAATGGCTCAACTTTTTGAAAACTGAAGTTAATGTTAAAATCGTCTCTCAAACTCATGGGAAGCGAGTGATAGTGTTTTTTAAAAGAGAAGAGCCATCTTCGGTATATGGAAAAAAGTACAAAATGAAGGAAATCTTTAATTTTTTGAACAGTTTGATTCGGGGAAATGTATACGACCACCGAAATAACTGTTTGTCTAGTTTCAAATAAGCATTCTGCCGCATATATGTCTCCCAATATTTTGACTAACAATACCCAGTCCACTTGTTTGACGATTAGTAATGTCCATATGAGGAGTCACAGAATGCGAGTAGTTCTGTTTGTGATAGATCGCAAAACGAGCTGATCTGTGGCCCGGCCGTTTAAATTCTACGCAGCAATTGACGTTAGGTATCGAAACACGTTCGTCATTATCTAACCACGGCTCTGCCAACATAAGTAACGTACAATTTTGTGAAATAACGTCGTCGAAATTTGTTTGGTGAGCCCTGGGACTTTGACAATTGAGCGTAAACATCGTAAGTCTATCCTGGGTGAGGTCTAATAAGACTTGCTGGTATGTGTGAAGTGGATTTAGATTCAAGAGGTCGAATGCTTGATAGTTGTACCCCGATGCGAGGGTAGCAAAGAGACACCACCACGCGCTTTCCCCCTTCCCGTAACACATTTCCGTCCCTTTTCACGAAATCACTTCAACAAGTATCCAGCAACCGATAGGAAAGATGTTATCAAAAGCGCACTTTTTTGCAGCATGACGAGTGTGCATTAGAATAGTCTACAACGCCTGAAATAGCACGTCTGTTCTATCTGCACGGTGTTATGACCTCACTTGACATTGCAGTAATAACATGCAATGGTGCCTCCACACAAACAGGAGGGACGCTACCGCATCTATTCAAACGATTCTGTGAGCAGTATTCCGATGAACGAATATGTATTTCGCGAACACTAGGAGAACGCAGTGGCTATCTTGCATTCAATTTCGTTATAATTGTCTTAAACCTGGTATGATATTTTGGACAGCTATTAGTGAACGACGTAAGCTCCACTGGTTCATATCGTTGATTATATGAACAGACAGCGTTATGTTTCTGAAAACGTTCGTCCAGTGACAATGTCGTATATTCGAGACTTCTGAGATGTCATCTTGATAACACAAAAAAGTTCTATTAACCATCTTGTCCAGAGTGTTTTCGAGCGCTGCCCTAGACAACATGTTCTCCAGATCTCTCACCAATTTAAAACATCTGTTTCATAGAATGCTGAGAGACTAGACCACCATCTCTTTTCAACCACTCAAAATGAAGAAATGTGGCATAAACATAAAAAAAGCATGGATTGGCTTGATTGTATCCATCATTAAAGTCCAGTCCAAATTCATCCTTAAGCGGGTTATACCCGATTCAGCTGCCTGAGTCAACAGATGTGTAATTTCTAACCTTGTATATCAGCATATTTCCTACAAGTTTAATCATGTTTTCTTCCTACTATGCTGTAAGCGTACAAATACGTGTTACTCGTTTTCTTTTTCCAGTATTTCAATTTGAATGACCAGTAATACATGTTATAATGAGAATTTGATAGTTTGAAACTTTTGAAATTTAAATGGGCAATTTAATTCACTAATAATTCGTTCTCTTTTTATGTCCTCGATGTGTCAGCGGTAAGTACAAAAAATAAACAGCATCAAATATATAAAGGTTTCAAAAGTTACATTTCACGCGGACTAAGAGAGTATTGACTCTTTCCAACGACACAGTCTTTAATATTGGAAATCATACTATTACTTAAGAAGTTACCAAGAAATGACATGAAATATAACTTACGAAAAGAAAGCCAATCATTTATCACGGAAAGTTAAGAAAGGTTACAAATGGAGGAATTCCTATAATCTTATACAAAGTAATAATTCATTTGGGTGAAATATTTTTTGTGTTGTAGGCGTAGTGATAAAATATATCGTATGAAAGTTTTCGAATAAAACAGTTCAAACGAGGAATCCGTTATTTCATAAAATAAGTAAGTATTTTCGTGGATGAAATCACCACGTCAATTAAATAATATAAATATATTGGATTCTATAAATGAATATATTATTTTATAGAATACCGATTGCTTAGTACAGTGTTCCTCAAACTGTGGGGAGCGTCCCCTAGTGGGGCGTGATAACTCTAAAAGGGGGCGCGAGCATATTAAAAAGTCAAAAACAAAAGATTATTTAAAAAATTAATTAATTTACCCAAAGTAAACAAACAAAATACATTTTTGCATAATAAAAAATAAAATGCACATTTACAATGATGTAATGTACTTATAAATATATCAGTGCAACACAATGTATTTCATAATTAATTTAACAATACTATGTTAAGAACAAGTTTAATAATTACCTGTGACCCCATGGGCTTGTCATATATAAAATTTTATACAAAAAATTAACTCTTATCTCGATCATTTGTAAGATCATTTGTTGTATCAGCGTATATAATTAATGAATTATTTTAACTTCCGATTAAAATGTATGCGATTCGCCCCCCAATGTCTCCATTTTCCACGTAGGTGTGTGTTTGTGATGCATGGGGGGAGGAAGAAAAGAAATAAACAAATTATTTTAAATAAGTAAATATTTCGCAAACTTGTCACGATTCTTTTATTGCATTCCAAAGCCCAAAGAATAATTTTATGGATAGCAGAGCACAGAAATGATTGTACTTCGGAAAGATGTATATGTACGTCAGGGGCAATTAACGCTTTGGTTGATCGAGACGTTTATATGCGCTGATGGCACTCAAAAGTTTAAAGCGGTATTGTAGGTGTAGCATGTCGAAGTACAGTACTATAGAATTCAATAGAT
This sequence comes from Trichonephila inaurata madagascariensis, assembly GCA_019973955.1. NCBI lineage: Eukaryota > Metazoa > Arthropoda > Arachnida > Araneae > Nephilidae > Trichonephila > Trichonephila inaurata. The sequence goes on along the minus strand of BMAV01011828.1, from coordinate 555,944 downwards.
TGTTATTGTATGGAGGGGGGTGCGATGAAAATTGTCATTAAGTATTGGATCGCAAGTATCGAAAGTTTAAGAAGCACTGGCTTAGTTGTTGAGATATTTAAAACGGTACGTTTCGCATTTTCAATGAATTTTTTGTAGTATTTTTTACAGCGTATCAGTGAAGTAATAATTAAAACATAGCATGTGTTTTACTGCATTATGTTGTTCTTATTACTGTTGAACTAATCTATCAAAAATTTTATTTAATATATTCCTTTTTTATATTATTTATGAATTAATATATTTTTCATATGAAATGTGTTTTTTAAAACATACATCTTTTTATCTTTAGTTAATTGACAAAAACCAACATAGATGTTTTTAAATCATTTTTCACATTTTAAGGGATTATAAATAGTTAATTATTAGAATACCTATATATTTCGTTCATTGAATTACAAAGAAAGGTGTGAAATAATTAATATATGACACATCTTCAGTCAATTAATACCTGAGTATCCTATGAGTAACTAGATTATAAGCCTTAATCACAGCATATGTACATGTATAAAAATTAATCATATAAAATTTTATGTGCATTTTATAGATGTTTTGCGCTGTAAACATTTATTTAAACGTGCATTTAGTTCAACAAAATAACTGAAATTGCTTGGAAACACGAAAAATGAAATTCATGATAAGTTAAATATTGAAATTTACGAACATTTACACAACATTTCTAATCACAAAAATACGCACCATGAGTAATTAAGTGTTACAAGATTGAGTAACTCTAGTTGAATTTGGAAGCTAAATGAGGACTTAATTTTGAACTTTGTTCAAGTGACAAAAACAGTATTGGATGGCAACTCACTCTCCACACTCTAACACTGTGCGAGTGGGCGTACTTTGAACCTGGGTAGATTTAGCACATGGCGCACGCTCATAGCATAGCATACGCTCTATATGGCTGATAACCAGGTCAGGCTGAGTTATATATATATATATATATATATATATACATTGCTAGCTAAATTTGTGGCCGCTTTTTAAAATTGTTACGTTTTTTAAGTGTGTGTATGCTTATGCAAAATGTTACGTCGCACACAATTCAAAGTTTTGTACATCATTTTAAAGAGTGTTTAATACTGAACTCATCACAAAAAACAAAGTTCAAATATTTGTAACTCAAAAAATTTTATGCTCCAATAACTATCGATATGCATTATGTGCGGATGATAGCAGTGAGTTATTACTGTTTCACATCTCGATGTCTCATTGAGCTGAAAATAGCTTTAAGCTCTTCCTTGTTCGTTATTACATGCTGCCAGGAAACAATTACATCCTCAACTAGTTCCGTTTTATTTCATCAATACCTCATTCGGACAAGAGTTTTCAAACGGTATCATAAGTTTTCGATAGGATTGAGGTTAGGACTGTTTCCTGGCCAGGACAACAATTCAAAGATTTTAGAACGATATCAGTATTTGATTACTTTACTACAGTGCTTCTCAAACTTTCAATTTTGGCGATTCAATATTCAATCATAATTTTCATCGCACCCCCCCCCCAAATGAGAATACTAATGTATTGCATTCAATAACACTATGCTTAGATGCACAACTACAATTAGATTTAAACCTCTCACACACAAGTACCACCAACGTATATAAATGTCTTACTCAGCCAAAGCGATATTTGCCCTGGACGTATATATAAGTCTTCACGAAGTACTATCTTTTCTGTGCACTGCTATCCATAAAACTATTCCGAAGGCTTTGGAACGCATTAAGAGGAACTGGACAGAGTGTTTTCGAAGAATTTACTTATTTCAGACGATTTGCTTATTTATTTCTCCCCTCCGCCAATGCATCACATACGCACGCCTACGTGGAAAACGGTGGCATTGGTTAGCGAATTACTCTAACTTTTAATCGGCAGTTAAGGGATTAATTATATACTACAAATATTATTAAGATAAGTGTTAATATTTGTATATAATTTTATATACGACAAAACTGGGGGTCACTGGTAATAATTAATTTTGTTATTAACTTGGTAATGTTAAATTAATCATAAAACACATTGTGCAGCGCTGATACATTTATAAGTGTGTTATATCAGAGTAAACGTCTATTGTACTTTTTTTGTTATGGCAGAATGTATTTTGTTTGTTTATTTTCAATAAGTTAGTAACTTTTTGAAATAATCTTTTGTTTTAATATGCTCGCCTCCCCCCTCGTTGATTTATCACGCCCTCCCCAAGAGGGGTGCAATTCACAGTTTAAAAAATGCTACTTTACTGTGTCGCAAGGAGCAGAACCTTGCTGAAAAATAAATTAAGCATTGTTGCTAAATAGATATCTAGTGGAAGGCAGAAGTTTTGGTTCTAGAATGAAGTCAATGTATTCCCTCACATTCAGTGTCCCATCGATGATATGCAGGTGCCCGATTCCCTCTGCTGATATGCGTAACTAAGCCAATAAACTATGTGGGTACTTACAGTTTCCTAGATTCAGTCAGGATGTAGCATTTCTACCACTCTACGGCTGACATGTCTTAGGCCATCACAAGCGAATAAAAATATCTTAGTTTCAACCCTCTAATTAAGGTATCGACTACGTTCGGAACCATGATTTCAAAAAGGCTCATAAATGGATACTGTTCATGATATTTAGTGTCACTTAGATTAGAATACATATATAAAGTTATTTTAAGGACATTTTGACAAAAAATAATTATTTAAATACAATATTTCGGCAAAAAATTAACTTATAATAATCATTTTTCATGTTCTTCTTTTATGAAAAAGGCTTCTATTATAATAATATTTTGCCTGTATATAGCTCAGACTTCTACACAGAGGCTCAACTATGACTTCTGAAAATTTCACATTATTTTCAGAGTTACAACCACTTTAAATAACTATCGGCGTTTTTTTTTCTTACGATTTCCCCCCTCTGTTGTCGTAAAACATGTATAAACCCACGTCTAAGTTATATATTTCTAAAATTCTAGTTGAACCTCTGTACAGAGGTTTGAGATATATACAGGCAAAATATTATAATAGGAGCATTCTTCACAAAAGGAGAATATTTTGAAAATGGGTCATTATATGTTCATTTTTTGTCAAAATAGTGTATTTAAATAATTTTTTATTATAATATTATTCTTAAAAAAATTTATATACATTTTCTAATCTAAGTGACATTAAATATCTTAAATATCCACTTATACGCTTTTGCAAAATCATTGTTCCGAACGTAGTCGGATGCCATAACTGGTCACCTCTAATCATTTGTCCAATTAATGGGTTTATTTGTCGACTTTAATCTTTTTTCGTCTGCTGTAAATTGAGATAAGACTTTTTTCGAGGATTTCTATTTCTCAGTCTAAGATTAGCCAATCTTCTCCTAACTGTTTTTGAACTGACAGAAACACCAGCACCCTTCAGATAACTTCTGATGACCAATGATGGCACTCTTTTATCATGGAGATATATTATTTAAGTTTTTCTGTCATCAACAGATGTGGTGCACCTTTTTCGGTCTTTCCCTGCTTGGGTTTTCATTAAATTGGTCTGCCTGACATCTTAAAACTTTTAGTATCCAGATATAGTCACTAAACCATCCCCTTTTTTGTTTTTCAATTTTAACATAAAAAATACCACATACATCTATTTCTAGGTGTCCATTCTTCCCTTTTATTTGATACCATTCGATCTTGACTTAATATCATTGTTGTCCTGGCCAGGAAACAGTCTTGATCTCAATCCTATCGAAAACTTACGTCACCGTTTGAACACTCTTATCTAAATGAGATACCTAGGAAATAAAAAAGGAACTAATTAAGGATATAATTGTTTCCAGGCATTATGTAATAATGGAGCAAGACCTTAAAACTATTTTCAGCTCAATGAAATATCGATGTGAAGCTGTAATGAAAAAAAAGTTTACCCCACTATGAACTGACAACTCACTGCAATCATCAGTATCTAATGTGTATCGATATTTATTGGAGAATAACATTTTTTTTTTGCGTTACAAGTATTTGAACTTTACCTTTTGTATTGAATTCAGTATTAAATTATGTTTAAAATGACATAAAATACTTTGCTTTTTTTACAACGTACCACTTTCTATAAGCATAGAAACTTTAAAAACTTAATGATTTAAAAAAAGAATCCACAATTTTGGGCCACCACTGTATATAAAGAATGAGCTGGAAGGGTATGTGTTCTTTACCACTAACTCAACTTGTGTTCTTGCAAAACCAGAAAGAAGACTCCTGAGGCCGCTTCCGACAGGGGGCTGCGACAGCGGCGGCCGTGCTTCATTGGATATATATATCGTGCTTCGTATATATATTATATATATATATATAAATATATATTATATATATATAAATATATATATTATATATATATATATAACTCGCATCAGAAAAATATATACTGCCATCTTTAAGGTGACTGCCTACTTTTGGACATAATTTTTTTATAAAAACAAATTTTTGAAACAAATTGAGTGTTTTTAGGAAGAAAAATAAAAAAATAAAAATATGTAAATACATAAAAAATTTTAAATTAATATAGTACTTATATAGAAAAATTGGATGTTTTCAAGGAAATTTTACAAATTTTTCCTAATTTTTACTACAAATTTCTAATACACTTATCAAAAAATGTTTTTTATACACAACATAAATATTATGGTTCTCTTCAAAAGGAACCAAAATCTAAGAGAAATATTAAAATGCAAAAACGTTATAGACAATTACACATAATAATATACATATATATATATATATATATATATAAAAAAATTTTGATATTTTTTAAAGTTTTTTTCTTTATAAAAACTACCTTAACTGAATAAAAAATATTTAACCTAAAACAAAACTTATGGTCCACTTTATGAAAAATAGTATAATTAACATTCCTAAAAAATTTTAAGACATTATCTGGTTTGGTTCTTAAGATATCATGTATCTGGTAAAGCGTTTCTTTCAAAAACATAATTTCCAGAAAAACTCCTTTAAAGTTTTATCTTACTGCCCCTTTGCATAGAGTGATGTTTTTTTTTTAAATCACTATAACTTTATTTCTATCTCGTGTAAAGGAAAAATAAAAACTGTTTTGGAAAGACCGATGTTAATCTATAATATTTTGAAATAAAAAAATACCTTATGTAGACGAAAAACGATATTTTCAAGGTAGGCAGTCAAGTTAGTAAACGAAACGAATGCATAATAAGAGAAAAAGAAGTTAGACTGTACAGCAGGATTTTTTATTATAGTGTTTTACTGTATCACGGATTCTATCCGTGGAATTTCAGCTAATCTTCTTGATGAACTATTCGTTAACTGTGATTTGAGTTTAAAAACCGTTTTCTTTAGAAATGAATTGATTTATGCTGATGTAAATTATATTTTAACTGTGACATTGGGGTGTATGAAGTTAATCCTGAAATCTTAGAATAGTAGATGGATAATTACGACTAGGAAGTAGTGCGGGCTGAAGTTTATATTTCTCTTAGAATCCACCCGGAGTTGTGGAATGAATTAGAAATGGATTTTTACCAAGCTGTACTTTTTTGGGAGGGAGTTGTACAAAGAGCAGCTACAAAGATAAGTCTTTTTGATTAATCTCGTAAGTTATATTAAGAATTTGGATTTAAGATTTCTCTCAAGTTTAAGGATTACGTTGTAAATCGTTCGTAAAGTTTTAGATCTGAAATAAGAGTAACTACTTTTAAAATCGTATCTGCTTATTCTCGAAACCCTCTTATAACTGCAGCTTCCAGGTTTCAGCAAGTGTATTTGAAAATAAAAATCACTTAATGTCTCATCCAAGTAGAACATTCCAACATTTCTGCAAACATATATATATATATATATATTTAAATGCATACATCATTTATACAAAAAATCATCTTGTAAATGCAGTTAAATAAACATAGTGGTTCGAGGGAATAAATACGAAAAAGCTTGTATTTTATAAGGCAAAATATAAGAAAGAACGCCAGATTAAATAAAGACAAAATGCATGAATATGTGTTCCACAAAATTTCTCTATTTTTCAAGAACTGTGTTTTGTCTAGCATTATTTTGTTAAAGGTTTACAGTTGTACTTAAAACAGAATGTATTCATCAAATATTTCTCACAACTAAACAAAAATGTCTTTTTTCCTTTCCTTTATAAGTAATTTGTTCACATGTTTAAATCTATCCTTTTCAAAAACCCTTTAGCAGAACGAATGAAGCGAAATTAAGAGCATAAAAAGGAATTTCTACACTTTTCTTTAAGCTCATTGTGTGAGCTTTCACAACTTCCAATCGTTTTCTTCCATTTGTGTTTTCCCTCTTGAAAAGACACTTCAGAAACTTTTACGTTTTAAGCTTTATCCAACAAAGAAAAAAAGTTTATTGTGCGGCGATCATTTTCTTATTTTTTTAAAGAATCTTTCCAAAGTGTTGTTTCCTTCGAAAATAAAAAGGCTGTAATCAAGCTGTTTACTTATTTATATTTCTTTTAATGCGCAAGGGATTACGTGATAACCTTTTTTTTATTTAAAACACATTATTTTAATTCTTGATATCTAAAAGAAAATTTGAGTGCATATATTCTCTTGCTGTTATATATATTTTTAAATCCAGTTAAAAAGGATATGAAGTAGTATTCTTTTGAATTTGTATTTCAGTGTGATTAGCAATTTCCTAAGATATTTGTTTTACGTTTTTATTCTTTTTCTTACTTTCTATTCAGGTAAATTAGTTATTCATTAAAAACCTTTTTAAATCAGAGCAATGATTACCCTCAATTTTTCTCTCTCACAAGCACACCCATATATACTGTATAATATAAAGGACTAGCAACAAGATAGAGTTATTCTTATAGTCTGAAAAATATCTAACAATGTTTTTTTTTGAGAATCACAACTGTGCAACTGCAACCAAGCATTAAAAATTAGTTTTTGTTTATTGTGCTAATAAAAGCAGTCTCCCGATGGGTATTAACTTATAGAATAACTGGATACCCATCTACGATGTCCTCTTCCTAACCTCCACAACGAATAAGATCAGTGACTTACTCATAAAATGCGAGATGCCTGTTCATTTTAGAGCATAAACTTACTCCGTTGGGGAGAGTGATCAAGTGCGTTTTCCAGTAAAGTATAGGAGTAACATGAATACCAGCAGAAAAAGGGAGTATCGGAAAAGATTCTAAATGTGTGGTTTCATTTGACCGGGTATAGAACTTCTTTACATAGCGAAGAGATGTTTGTGCGCCATGGACCACAGTCAAAAGTCCTGATTCTCTGAATGTGTAGCACATGAGTATTTCCCCCCCCCCCGAACGTTCAAAGACACTTCTTCACTGTATAACAGTTCTCACTTTTAGGTAAGAATCTTTGTTCACAATTCAAATTGCACACAAAGGAGCACAATGATAAGATGAAGTCTGAAAAATGACCTCCAGGACATAATCCTCCTTTGGCTGAATTGCTGTTTTAAGGTCATTGCAATCACAAACGTCTAATCTGTACATCGAATTACTGGTAATGGCACAACAGGCAACATGAGCTTCTTTGGGACGATCATTCTGTCGTCACTCTCGGTCGAACGCTGATTTCTTGACGCTCTGTGTGGTCAAGATCATCCATGTCGACAGTCAGAAAATTTGCCCCAACCAAAATGTCGGGTAATCCTGCGATTTCAGCTATATGCTTCATTTAGTATTTCCAGTGCAATTTCGTTCTAAAATGGAGATATATGCTCCTATAATTCAAGAATATGTTTGCAAGACATTCGTACAGAAATGTAGAGTTTTTCTCCAGGTCTTGTATGTATTTTGCTTTGTACATACTGCTCAAATACTTCACTGCAAGCTGCTGGAGCAAACACTAAGCAGTCATTGTGTGTCAAAAGTTTTAATGAACATTTATACTTTAACTCTTTCATGCTGTTGTTCTTGTGTTGTTACTAATGCCACCTAATCGGCAAAGGCCAGATCAAGGCTCACGAAATTCATCATGGTAAAGGGCTAAGTGACGCCTGTCGTTAGCCGTAACTTTGAGCCCATACAGGTGACAGAACGATTTAGCTCGGTTTCACCCCAATTTAGAGATGGCACATTCTCTGAACCACCACAGAGGTCAAATCCTAGCAGTTTCTCAAGTTTCCAACATATGTTAGAAGCTAATTATGAACAATGAGTTTATGCAGTAGTTCATTCTTTGATCAGCTGTGCATCTGTTGAGTGGGACTTTTTTTTGGAAGCGACTGTTTTGTGTATTTTTAAGTGTAAAAGAAATTGATTTTTGTGATATGTGATACAAATCACATAAGTACATATATTATGTTACTAAATCAGTCAATATAATAATAAAAAGTACCTCACATGTGCATTGTTAGTATGAAAGAGTTCAAAAAATGTACCACCACGCTATTAAAGGTCATCTTTTTTTACAAATACAAAATGCATTCCGCATATTTTTTTCGCAATAATGGTCAGGTTTATTGTGCCAGATAGATTTGTTGAAATTTACATTTTTATTCAATAATAAAAAAATAAAAAGGTACTGGCATAGAATTTTCTTGCACTTCACAGCTAATGCATAAGTCAGTGTAGCTAATGCATATGTCATTTATCGGGAATTTAATCTTCCAAAGTTAAGCTTGAAGGACTTCAGAAGAGATATATCGAAATATTTTGTCAGTTCTGCGTTTGTAGCATCAAGAAATAAGTAACAGACAACCAGTAGCAGTGTGCAGATCAAGTTTAGGAAGCAATATGTGCCCTCTTCCTCCCCAAAAAAGCACGCTTGAAGAGTTCTGCCTACCAGCCAGAAAGATACACGAGAAGACGATATATTGCTTGCAGCACAAATGCAGTTCAAGGTCGTACAAAATAGACGTGTTGTGTCTGCAAAGTTGCATTGTGCCTAGGGAAAACAATGTTTCCAGAAGTATCATGCTACTTGAAGCGTAGTGGTACAAAACATCTACCACTTATTTTCAAAACTTTGGGCACTCTTTATCTGAAGATGTGTTTAATATTTTTAATATGTACCAGCTTTTGTTTTATAATTACAATTTTGTGAGAGGCTTATCTAAAATATTTGTAATCATTTTCCTCTAGTGCACACATTATTTTTGTCAAAAATTCAGTGCATGAAACAGTTAACGAGAGAGCAAAAATGAGCATATGCAGCAACGTTTGATTCAATAACTGTTTCTTAATAAGTGGCATTTCATGTTATGGATGTAAATTTGAAAAGAAAATACTTAAAGATGGACGCAAAGATATTTTTAAGCATAAAATGTCTGATGACTGATTTTGTGGCAATAAATTTACCTCTCTCTTTTTTTTAATTGTACTGAGTGGAATATTATAGATTTTATACTGAAATCTTTTGAATTCATTATTAACCATAAATAAGAGTAATCCACTGACATCCCTCAGGGAAAAGTTTAGATTTGTATCATTTAAATATTAAGCTAAAAATAGTTTCCGGTTTTCGAATACTATTATCATGATGTGCTTGCGAGTTAATGTTCAAAAAGGTATTCAGAAAAATGTAATGTTGAGTGAAGGAAAATTATTTGTATAAATAAAAGGAAATTTATGTTAATTTTATCGGTAGTTTGTGTAAAGAATTTAAAGACCCAGCACTATATAGACACCACTGCAATTGAAAAACTAATTTATAATTATATTGTTTTTGGAGAAATGGTAATGTTTTTCATGATTATTTTTTCTAAGATATAAAGTTTTTTTTTTTACGCAAACTTTTTATATACTATTGATATTGATTTTTGTCCTAATAATCTGATCCTAATTAAGATAAAAGATAACACATTTACTACTGATTACTTTGCTGTTTCCAAATAGATAATAAATTAATAATAAATATAGATAAAATTTTAAATAGGGCATTTCTTATTTGTATAAGTTGTCTAAAGAACAGAAATTTATAACGAGATATCAAAAAGAATTATAATGTGTATATTCTAGTTACATATATATTCTTCTCAATTAATTATAACGTAAAAATACTTAAGTTAGTAATAATCTGAATAAAACTTGACGTTTGGATATACAAATTTCCTTTTAAGAAATTAAATTATTTTTTAAATATCTGTTATTCCCAAAATTCTTTAATACTTTTTTAGAATGTTGAATAATATAATCTTTTTTACCCAAACGTCTGGTTTGAAAAACTATATTATCATCTTTTAAGAGTATTATATAAAGTATTTTTTGTATTACTTATTTATTAGTATGAGTAATGTATATATACGACGTCAAGCCTGCTTGTAAAATGAGGAGGGCATCATCTCTGTAATAACGTCTTTATTTTGCTTCAATCACATGAAATCCAACATGGCGACCATTTGGCACACAATCGAGTAGAACAATAAACAACACTTTGGCGAGGAGTCACCAGCTAAGACTTTTCGAGTATGCATTCTCTTTCGTCAGCACTCGTTCCACCTTTAAATAGGATTATTCACCCACAAATCCTTACGCGATGGTAAAGAGTTCGCTCTATTTTTATTTATTACTTACTTAATTTTGAATCTAAACTTTTCAAACCTGATATATATATATATACATAAGTCATCAACCTGAAATGTTCATAAATATTTTATCATGAAATTAACTTTAAACTTTTTTAATCTTTGGTATTCAAATCTTTTTCTTTTCCCTCAGAGAATTCCGAAATATAAAGTATTCTTTAAATAATTTTGCTGGAAGGATTTTGGATAGAAATATCACAGACCATGTGAGATAATGATAACGTTAACTGTTATTTAGGAGGAAATGTATTAGTTTATTGCTTAATGCTTTTCAATGCGATACACTGTTACTGACTTTTCTCTCTAAGCATCAATTGCAAATATGTTTGTGGGATGTATTTGTACTGATGTACTTTTTCAAAATCTTAATACAAAAATTCATGCTACCCTTAGACATCATCGGGGCATCTAGTTTAACATGATAGTTTCTGACGCAATTACTAGAATTTACATAACAGTTGCTAATGAATATCGTTTAATTTTTTTAGTTCCCCATCTAAATCCTTAGAAAATAAATTAAATAGGTTCAGTACATTGAATTTAGTTTAGAAATAGGATTGTAATGAGATCACTTACTTAATTATTAACAGTAGATTGCCCAAGGAAGTATTTTTAACTGCTTTTTAATTTCAGTTAGAAAAACAATTACATATGTACTGCACAATTTCTTAGATTTTTTTAGAATTTTTTTTTTCTCAGTGAAGTAAAAAAAATTTTTATTGTTAATATTTATCAATAACTTTTTATATGACTGTAAATAATATAAAAAAATATTAAAAGTTAATTTTAAACAAATATACATTAATCATTCCTTCTCAATGCAGTCATTTTAACCGATTTTGGGCAATATAGGTATATACTAAATTTCAGTCTTTCTAGTGTTAAATAATTTCTATATTCTTTTGCTTCTTAATTAGCAAGGTACACAGGATTATACGTGAAACTGTACAAGAATATTTTAAATTCTTCAAAAATAAAGAATAATAAAGTAAAAGCAAAATTAATTAAGTAACATAGCTTTAACTTAGTGAAAATTACGAATTTTAGATTTCTTTCCTTTAGAAAAATTCTTCATGAAAATTGTTCTAATAAAATTAAAATCACTGAAATACATTTAATCCATAATCATAATACAACTTTAACCATTACAGTATTCAACATTAAAAAAAGGCATTACAATTAACTAATAAGTAACACCACAATATAATTATTCTCTTTGTAGCAGTTACAGCATATTACATTATTTTTTTGTTAATTGGCAACACGGCGATTCAAAGTATTTTGTGTAACATATTTTTTCAGAAAGTGGAATTATTTATAAAAAAATAATAGTACATTGACTGTCATCTAACTTTAAAGCGGTTAACCGAGGGTGTGTCAATGTTTTATTTAAAAGGAAACATGAAATTTTACAAAGAAAATAATATTGAGTTATTAATATAACATTGTATTAGCACTTACATGAATTTTTATTTAAAAAAACACTGTGAGGTAACTCGTAATCTGTGGCATCACTAAATATGATTCCTGTGCAGAGTGCCGCTTATTCATAGTAGTTTTTTTTTTCTGTAAAAATCTTCATTCACTAATATTTTCGTTTCGTTTGATTTTACAAGCTCGTCACCTAATTTCATTTGGGGGCAGTCAGATGTATAACGTTATGGCAGATTTTCACACAGACATATACTCATTCTTGATGGGAAAAAACTATAAGACGATGCTATTTACAATGAATTGTAAAATAATAAAAATGAACTGATAAGTTATAATTAGCAGACGACAGGAAAACCATCTTTTGATATTAGAAAAACGCACCACCGTACTTCGAAATCTTTCCGCAGAAAGCATACAAAATCTATAACCAATGAAATCGAGGGAGTAAAAAGATAAGGATGCGTTGATTTAGGGAATCAGTTAAGCATTTATTTGATGGAGAAGGCAGCAATAGCAATGTAGGAAAAAGCAGCAACTATAAGACAAATACAACTGATTCTTATTATTTAGAACATCTTCTCCTCCCATAGGAAAAAAGAATATCTGCAAAGCCACGTCGAATGCACATAAAGCAATAAATAAATCAAATACGTAAAGATATTAGGTATTTTGTGTGTCCCAACAACCCTGCACTTAGCGTCGATCCTTGTTCTTTAGCTCAGCACACACAGCAAAATAATATATATTTTTAAAATTATGGAATACTTTCATATATATATATATATATATATATATATCATGTATTGGAGCAATTCTTAGAATGACAGGGGAAATGCAACGTGCAGCCATTTATCATGTTATATTTTATTGTTAATGTTCAGCAAAGCAGTATGTACTCCCAGAAAAGCAAACGAAACAGGAAATAGAAAAGAAGAAACAGAAATTGTGAAAGATGTGCTACCCTTATTGTCACTCTTATTAGGTAAAGAATTCAAACCAACATTTTTTTCAAAACCTTGACAAAATGAGTCCTTTTTCAGCGTCGATCAGGATCCAGTGCGTCGTTCGTTCACGTGGTCTCCTTAAGTCCACCGAAGTCGAAGTCAAAGTACATATGCGGGAGGTGGGTTGAGTTGTTCTGGTAAGAAGTTTACCCCAACTGACACTTGAAGGGTCGGAGATTCATCACATATATATAATTATTATGTTACGTTCTAATTGTCTCTAAGTTATAATTTTATTAATAAAAATTGTGATAATTATGATTTGTTTTGTACTACAGAAATTTTTCATTTATCCTTTCTAATAATTCCAAACTCAAATGGAGATATGTAATCAATCTAAAATGTCAGCCCAAACTGCTAGATATCTCCTAGTTGTCAGTTTTAAAACACACGCTTCCTTCGAGATATTTCGTAGTTGGTAGTGAATGGGTTCAATAAATGTCGCGCGAGTGCAATATATTTTAACATTCTAATAAGTTCCTGTATATTAATCTATACTGCTAAAAGCTAATTGAAGGCTATAAGCCTATTAATGCTTCAACTGTATAAACTGACTGCTTAGAAAGTTATTTTTAAAACGTTACAGCATTGCGATTTGCAAAATGATTGGATCAGATATTTTGTTTTATTACAAAATATCAAACTCATGCTTTCTTAAATTCAGTGTACTCTGAGTCAGTGTTCTGAGTAAGTCCTTTTACGTAAAAAAAAAATACTATTTTCAAAGTTGTTAATTATGCAATTTTAATTGAAGAGTAAAGATACTTTTGTTGTAAATTTTTGGAACAATATTTGAAGACACACCAAAAAATATTGATATTTTTACACTTATTAAAAACATTCTGATTATGAATAATTTTTATTTTTAAAATCATTCTGAATATATTGGTAAACAGACAAAAAAAGTAATTAATGACAAAATAATGAAAGTGTTCAAAAGGAAAAAAAATGTCTACAAAAGTTTTCACTGATTTATTGTTACACAGGTTTTTGGATTATATTTCAGCGTTTCTTGGTGCTAAACTATGAGTATTTGAAATGTGTGACTCAGTACGCCTAGTCATTTTAAAACATATTCGGATTACAGTTCTTCAATGAGTCAGCGTATATTTACGTCACATCTTTCACTGTGTAGAAATCTAACCAGAATAATGAGAGAATTAAGATGCGTTTTATGTTCAATTTATACAATTAAATTCCTAGAATGTGAAGTAGAAGTCATGTGAAATTTTATGCAAATAAAATTATTACTCAAAGTCATAAGTAAACTTAAAAAAGTATGAATGACAGTATGAAAGTTAAATACAGTATGAAAGTTAATACTCTATCAGTATCTTTTCGTACCAACATTTATTTTTAATACATTTTTATTCAAATACAAAATGAATCCGGAAATTTTAAGCAAATACTACCTTTAGGTAATTCATTAAATTTTGAAAACTAATATGCATTTTAATTCAACTTATATGGAGATAAAAGTAATATATGATTATTTTTCATCATATGCTTCCCATGATCTGTTTTTTTTTTTCAAATTTTGTTTCAAACTATCAAATTTTAATGTAAGCAAAGAACATATATAAATATATTAATATTGATTTGAACAACTGAAAAATTAAAAGTATCATAAACTAAATAAATTTTCTTACATTAAATAATCGAAATTGATTTCAAAAAATAAATTATTATTGAGTAAAAATGTGAATGAGAGAGAAAAGTGATTTTTCTTCTTTTAAAAATAAAATATTCTCCCTCTCCCCAAAAAGATCGAACCATTATACTGATTTTTGATTTATATAAATATAGTTAGTTACATTTAAAACTGGTTAAATCTTTTTTATTAGTTTTCGGCATAAGTTATGTAATTGATTTTAATCTTTTTGATCGCAATTACTGAAAAAGTTTGTTTAATGATATTTTTCTCTGTTCAATATTACATGAAAAGTAATTTCTAGAAGCATTAAAACTAATGCACTGTAAATCAAAAATATTTAAAACTTTGCGCACATTCTGAACTTTAACTAATATTTTCATTTAAAAAAATGTTGGTAACTATATAAAAACTCCATTTTTTTTTATTTTTATCCTTTTAAATTAAATACATAATCAATAATTTTTTGCACTTGCATCCCTTCCTTTTATTGCAATTTCTTCAAAGAATTTAAGAAAAATTCACCATGTTAAATATACTATGTACACACTAAAATTATAATAGGGGTTTAAGATAGAAACTTTTAATGTGTATGTAGTTTCTTTCTACTTCAGTATTATCAAATATAAATTTAAAATTCGTCTTGAGAAATCCTTTGCAACTTAAAAGTAGTATTAAAATCTTTCTTTAGTAAAAGAGGATATTTTGACAAAAAAGGGTATTGTAAGGTCTGAAAATGGACTAGAGAGAGAGAGAGAGTCAATAAATTTCAATTTGAGTAACGTATACAAATTGATACAAAGACAAGAAATGCAACGAGCTTTTACTTTTAAAAAATAAAAATGTAGTCCAACATTAATTATTTTAGGATTTATGTTTCTCAAAATTATTAATTTTTAATTGAGTGAAAATTTTAAGGTGACTGCCTACCTTGAAAATGCCATTTTTCGTCTACATAAGGCATTATTTTATTTCAAAATCTTATAGTTTGAACATTTGTCTTTCCAAGACAGTTTTTCTTTTTTCTTTACGCGAAATAGACATACAGTTATAGTGATTTTAAAAATAATCATTATGCAAAAGGGCTGTAAGATAAAACTTTAATTGTTTCTCAAAATTTTGTTTTCGAAAGAAACACTTTACCAGATACATGATATCTTAGGAACCAAACCAGATAATGTTTTGAAATTTTATGGGAATATTTATTATACTATTTTTCGTAAAGTGGACCATAAGTTTTGCTGTAAGGTAAATATTTTTTCATTTAAGGTAGTTTTTATAAAGAATAAAAATATCAAAATTTTAAAATTTTTATTAAATGATTATTCATATACAACTGAAATAAAGCATCAATATTTTGGTGTTCATTAAAATCGCAAATAGTTAAAATGGATGTTTCTTGAATGTTTTATATTTGAAAGTATTTTTTTTTTGACTAAATAATAAATAAAAGTAGAAAATTGATGAAAATTATAAAAATGTCACTAGATTTTTTTTGCCAGTTGTATGGAGAGTCAAAAGACTAGTTCGATCCTTTTTTTTGCTTCTGATTCGCATTTTGCTGTTACAATGTAATCAACGTTTATTTAAAAGAACTAGCATCATTTCTATTTAGTTACATCAGAATCATGCTGCTATTATTATATTTTACTTTAGGGTGTTTTCTATTGTAATGGAAAAAATTAAAATATGCATTATTTGATTAAAGTATGTCTGTATAAAAATTAGCTCATATATTTGAATTAGGAAAATAAATGGAATTGAACAATAATTTTAAGCGCTTCTTTTGAAAACAGTGGTATTTATTAAGACACTGCATTTGAAAAACCAAAACTAATGTATTCTTTAAAACATAAAAAGGTTTTTGTTTATTAATGTCTGCCTTTCTTCCTCTGCGTTTTTGTGTCAGATATCTCTGAACATTTGAATACAATAGATTTATAAGCCCATTTGTGGAGCTGTCGTAGCTCCTGAAGACTTGGAATTTTAGTGTTTGGTTGAAGGAATCTCCAAATAGAAGCTTTCCTAAGAATGTAGATAAATTGGAGCTTGAAGACAGTCTCTCGAAAAGGGGCTAGCTATGTACAAATGGCGTAAAAATCACCTTTTATGTTAGTGCAGATGGACTTGCGTAAGATTTAAAAAGAAAATAAGGATGAAAGTATTAATTGCTCTTTATGAAGATTAGAATTTGTCGTATAATGAGTGGTCTAATAAGCATCTTAAATTTAGAGTTTTCTGAATTTATTAAGGGTGGAATATAAGATCATACACAGCCAGAAGAAATAAACTTGGTTTTATCTTGCAGCTTCTATCCTGAATGGACAGCACAGTGCCTCTGTATTAGTGAGAAAGAAGACGAAATGTAACTAGCCAACTTTTTTTGGTGTTAGCCATGAGCGATGAGGATTTTGTTTAGTCGTCGATATTTGTCAACTGAAATTACATTTCTCTCTTTTATTTTAAATGATTTTTGAAAAAGTTTTCTTTCGAAACCACTATCAAATCCTCTTCGTGTGGAGGGTACAAATGGGACTTAATAAAGCCTCACCTCCTGGAAATGTTTTGATCGATGGATATATAAGTCCAAAGGAATAAATAATTCAATCTTTGAGTGTGAAGTAGTTTTAGCTAGTGCCAGCTGCTGCAATGGATGGTTAACACGTTTTAAGAAATCCAGTACATTAACATTCGATGGTGAAGGTCGTCAAAATTATCCGTGCAGTTTTCAATGCTTACCATAAACTGATTTAGCAACATTTGATTTCAGACCTTCCTTAAAAACCAAAAGGATTCCGAGTATAACTGATGACTGGACATCAATCCAACTATCTGTAAGTAATAAGAGTAATTTTGAATCTAAGATGCCAATTTTAAACTAATCCATTCATTTGTGGAATATAAGTTGTTATATGCATGTGTGTATGTTTATTTTCTAAAAGTCTTACTAATTGCAAATTAAATGAGACTAGAATTGACAATCCTGATCAGTTGGGAATACATTGCCTTGAGATCACCAAATCAGGCAAAAAAATGCGTACACGTGTCATTTTCGCATTCGCATTGATTGTCTCAGTAGACAACACAATTACTACTATCAATTTTATAAAGCCATACGTTATGATAACAAGGTAGGAAAGATTTTCACTTTGAGGAAATTGCACTTTTAAATTCAAACGTACGTAAAAAAAAAAAAAAAAAAAAATCTCTAAACTAGGTCTGAACAGGAAATTTCCTGGTGAGATAAATATAACTCTAAAGTGAAAATCAGGATTGGCAGATATCTCATTTCATTGTCATGGAGACTGTATTATTCAGTCTAAACTTTTGCAATTTATATCTTCAAAGTATTGCGCACAGCCTGCAGAAACAAAGATCTGTGTGAAATAATACGTTTACTACAACTCAAATTATTATTTTGAAATTAATTTACTATAAAGCAGAGTTAACTAATGACTGTAATGATGCTTTGCTACATATAAAGTTATTTAAAATTCTGGGGGCCGTGGTAGCCTTAAGGTCAAAGTAACGAACTCATGGCCGGTGTGTAATGCGTTTGAACCTAGTACCGCTGAAGACACTCCATACAGAAGGGGGTCAATGGACGTTACATATGTCGTGGCTCAAACGTCCTCCCGTTGATGTTGTGTGGAAATTAAAAAGGGGGCAGCTCTGCTGTCGTCCTCGTCACTTGACAATGGTTCAAATTTACGAAGTGTGTCAACAAAAGCCTTTGAGTAGATGGATAGTTCGAAGTTAATATTAAATAACAAATTAAAATTCTCGCAAGTACTTCGCAATTATCTTAAAGATTAAAAAAGGTAAAAATATACTTTTTTCCTTTAATTAAGACTAAACAATATGAATTGATAAAACTTTCAGAAAAATTTTCTTTCAGTTTTTCATAAACAAATATTTGCATTTCTTTTTTACACTAAAATGAAGTTACTAATTATTTGATGTTATAGAAGTTATCTAAATAAAAAATTTGATTCTTGAACTAGATTTTAACCCGACCAAATGAAATAATTTGGCTCGTCTTTTGCTTTTTAAATGTGTACCTGTTTACTTCTGTTGCAAATATTTACCTAATCCTTGAATGTATTTATCTCAGATTCATAGAACAATTTAGGAATTAATTGTTTTCCTCGAATCAAAAACTCTTTATTTCTCTTTCAGTTGAATTTCTTAATAGTTTTATATTTATATAAATTCAATTAATAAAAAATAGTTTCTTATTTCCTACCATTCTCTTTTGCTTTTTAAGTATCCTCCGATATTTGTCATTTTTGGAATAACTGTGTATATTATTTGCACCGAATATTGGAGGTTATTTATTCAAAATGCTAAAATATTTACCCTAAATTTTGTCATTTACTTTATCGAAAAGTGTTTTATATGTCACCAGTAATTTGCTTTGTCACACAATAAAAATGTTTGGTTTTAAAATGTATAAAGCATTAAAATCTTTTGAATCCTCTTAATGAATTAAATATTCAATGCCATGAGGAAAAAGGAATGATAAATTGAGCTGCCATTTTAATCAAGGAAATTGTACAGTTTCTGTTATCTCTTCAAATTTCTAGTTTATAATGCCTATCCTTTTAAATTAAAGCACTCAGTAATTTATTTGATTAGCGTAAAGTGTAACAATAGGTAACAAAGTGAAATAAAAAAATGCCTTTTATAAGCTTTTTGCTTGCACTTTCATGACACCGAAGCTTCTTTGTATTGAAAGATATTTTCAAGAACCATTTACTTACATTACTTAGTGGGGTGGGGAAAATTCTTTTGTGTTTGTGCTAATAAAATATTGAGAGCTTCCATTTTCTTTTATACAAACCCAAAACAGTTTATCAACGAAAGTTGTTTTTTTTTTCTGTATGAGTAACGCAGTTAATTTGTGACTGTTTATTAATTAAAGTGGATTTTGTCGTATTGCTTTTAGATTGTGAGGATTTTAAGTAATTAACCCACAGTTAATTTATGCATTTAATTTTCATGAAATATAGGAATTAATAAATGAATCAATTGTATATTTAGAAAAAGACAACTTTTATATTGAACTTTAATCAATTGGGAGATTTAATCAAATGCCATATATTCAAAAAACCATAATACTTTTTCACCCAATCTATCTTCTTTAGAACCAAAAAAAAATGCAATTGACAAAAATAACATTATGAACTGGTTTGCAATGTATTTATACATCAATTTCAATAAATTCAATAATGAAGGATCAATTTTCTATTACTTTGAAATTTTCTACAGATTAATTAAATTAAATCCGTATCAAAGAATGTACTTAATTAAATAAATAAAAACTCGTCTTCGTCTCACATGTAGATTTTGTAACATCTTCTTTAGAAAACCATGAAAAAGAGAAATAATCCTCATTAAAAGAATGATTTAATTTAATTTCCAAAGAAGTGTCGATATTTTATATCTAACTTTTTCTTAATTGCAATGAAAATTAAGTTAGTAGTAATTAAGATAACAATTAAGTAATAAGTATTTTTATTACTCAAGTTAATGAATTAATTTATTATATTTCCTTATAAATTAGTATTGAACTGTATAATATTCATTATGGGGAACGTTATTAATTCAAATGTTAATTGATATAGAATTCTCCTTAACAAGGTTTATTAATTTTTCTCCTTTTCTGACTATGTTTTTATATTGGATAGGAAAAGAATAATACTGCGATTTTGAAAAATTGTTTATGCTGTAGAAAGTTTTATCATTTCATTGACTTTCAATGGTTGTGGGGGCGAAGTGGTTATGTTCACGAATTTTTGCCGGTGTGGTTTTCTATTTATTTATTCAACATTTAAATGCCCTTCATTCAGGTTTCGAAAAAGGTTTTACAATGTTTTGTCTATGATAGTAACATAATAACACAGTACGTAATGGATTAATATGAAATTGAAATAATAATTGAAAATTGAAATTGAAATTGATTGAATAATCGGAAACAAAATGACATATTATAAGAGATATTGTTCAGAATAAGCATTAACGAAAAGTTAAGTTTAGAAACGGATATCAGCAATTTTGGAAGCACCAGAATGGATAAAGCACCAAATTCATTCATCCCATTAAAAGCTTTTGTGTGTATGTTGCTCTGTTACTGCATGCAAGATATTTTATATATTAATTAAATTTTAATTTAATTAACTAATTTGTATGTCTTAAGTTTTTAACCCTATACTTCACTATATACAGTTACAAAATTAAATCTTTTTTAAGTAAGTAGTTTTGTACCAGCTTCAGAAAGACGTTTAAGCTGATAAATTTGCAAACAGTCAATGTTAGTTAAGTAGGGGTCCACCCCAAACAAAAAAAACAATGGCAAGGGGTCTATGAGACAAAAAGTTTGAGAACCTCTGATCTTGGAAAGTGTGAAAATCTGAAGAGTACATCAGTTGTTGTTCTCCTCACGACAAAAATTCAGAGTTATGAGGTTCGTCATCAATAACTCTCAAGGTGATGTAAACTGATTTTCGTAAGAAAATGCAACACCATGAAGGAATAATCAGAATTAAATGAAATTTAATGCACAAACGACTTGTATTAATACAAATAAATGACGAAATTTCCAAAGCACAAAAAAAAACCCTGAAGTGTCCGAAATTAGTATTTGGTGTAGCCACCACGCACTGCAATAAATACTGCTATACGACGTCGCATGGAGTCAAATGAATTTTGAATGTCAGCTTACGGAAGATAATTCCGTATTTCTTGTATGCGCAACAAAAGTTCAGGACACGATTGAAGCTGCAGGACACGAATTACGACCGAGACGCCGCTGCGCGATACAAGCAAATCACTTGCGTAGTCAATAGGCGACATATCCAGTGATTAAGCAAGCCAAGGAAGAAATTGCATGTGTTGGGATGAACAGAAGTCTCGAACAGTCCTTGTAAAATGTGGCCGTGCATTATTATTCTAAAAGATAGCTCCAGGTATGCCTTGAAGGAAGGGAACAACTTAGGGCTGTAGCAATCCACGAACGTACCTGTTACTATTGAGATTACCTTCAATTCGTGGCGAATTGGATCGTCCATGATACGAAATCGCACCCCAAACTATAACTATGGGTGTTAAGCCACTATGTCGTTCGATAACGCACTCTGGAAGACAGCATTCAGCGCCATACTGTCTAACACGAATGTGATCCTCAGGGTCCCACAAATTGAAGCGTGATTCTTCTGAAAAGACAATTTGGTAAAAACCATCTTGCCAGGTTCTGTGCTCATGAGCCCATTGCAGACACAGCCGTCGATGGTTTGCCTTGAGAGGGGTCTTGTATAAAGGCACCCTTGCATACAATGCACCGTGTAGCAGAAGTCAGCGAATTGACGAAGCTGACATTAATATACCTGTTGCAGTAGACCAACATGCTACCAATTTCCTGGAGGAAGCTCTACGGTAATTCATCGCCATACGGAGCAGGTGTCGATCGTAACGCACTGACGTCACCTTCCGTCATTCAATGCTAGTTTTATGAGTTGTTCGGTGCCCGTTGGTCCACTGCTTCCAAACTCACATCACTGTGGAACTGTTCCGCTGTTCACGAGCAGTCCTTCTTCTCGAAGGCCGATAATCCTTCCGTGTTCAAACTCCAACAGTTGTTGGAATTTTTCTTTATTTCGTCGTAGAGGCATACTTAGGTCTCATTAAACGTTGTTCATTAACAATTAATGATTAACTATTTTTGACGTCCCTCTACAGCCCTCAATATATACGCTTTCAGCAACAGTTCAGAAGGCGCTACACATTCCACGCATGCGCAGTGGCTTTGAATCTTTACTACTTTACGTAACATTCTAAAATTAATATTTGCTCCAAAGTTGATTTAATTGTGATGATTCCTTCATGGTGTTGCGTTTTTTACAAACAGCAGTGTAGATATGAAGTCACTCATCCGGGAGATGGCGGGTATTAATGGTTTCCAAAGTGATGTCACGAAGAGCAGTTGGACAAAGGTAATTATTCCACAAATTCAAGGTCAAATCCAATTTGATATGTGGCCGATCTTCCGGACTCAATGAAAGAAAGCCTTCGGAGTCTTTAGATTACTTGATGGGTTAAAGTCGTAATCCCGCCAAAAGGAAATATTTGGGAGTTTAGTAATAGTTTAAAAATGGAAATATTTACCTATAAGGCCCCTGAAGCCCTTTTCAACGCCACTTGAATGTCGATTTTAGTAAAAACCATTTTGCATCAAACCTTTGCTTCATGAAAGGAGCCTGCATACCAAATTTCAAGACTATATGTCTATTAGCTTAAATAAGGATATAATAATCTCTAACGCCCTTTAAGCTCCCCCCGTAGCAACCCTTGGTTTCCGATTTTTGCGAAACCCTTTCTTAGTGGATCTCTTCTGCTTGAAAGGAATATGCCTACAAATTTCAAGTCTGTACGCTTAAGGTATCCAACTACGTTTGGAACTGTGATTTTGCAAAAGCGTATAAATGCATAATATTTATAATATTTAGTGTCATTTAGATTAGAAAATGTATATAAAATTGTTTTAAGAATAGTCTTACAATAAAAAATTATTTAAGTACAATATTTTGACAAGCAATGAAGATAGAATGACCCATTTTCAAAATTTTCTCCTTTTGTGAAAAATGTTTCCTTTATAATACAATAATATTTTACCTGTATATAGCTCAGACCTCTCTAGAGAGGCTGAACTAGAATTTTTGAAACATATAACTTAAAAGTGGGTTTATCCAAGTTTTACGACAGCAGAGGGGAGACATTTTAAGACAAAAACGCCGATAATTAATTTAATTGGTTATAACTCTGAAAATAATGTGAATTATTCAAAATTCATAGTTGAGCCTTAGTAGAGAGGTCTGAGCTATATACAGGCAAAATATTATTATAATAGAATCATTTTTGAATAAAGGAGAACATTTTGAAAAAAGGTACAAAATATTGTATTTAAATCATTTTTTTTTTTCAAAAATGTCCTTAAAACAATTTTATACATGTATTCTAATCTAAGTGACACTAAATATCATGAAAATTATTCATTTATGCGCTTTTTTAAAATCGAACGTAGTCGGATACCTTAATAGTTCCGGAGATATCGTGATGAGTCAATGAGGGAGAGTGTGAGTGAGTCACTTTTCTCCATTATATTATAGATAGTTCATATATATATATAAGTGCAGTGTATAACAATAATATGACCTTTGAATGGCTTTAAAATTATTAACGTTGGTAGATACTTGGAATAAAATGTATATACACTGCTGGCCACCGTAAATAAAACACCCTGAAGGAAGCATGCAAATAACATGAAATTTACAACATGTATTAGCGGAGGTGAGATATGCAAATGATTAGAATTTCAGCGCAGACACACATCATGCGCGCCTGTGGCGCCACCTCAAAGCGCTATTTAAGGCTTGGAGATTTCGACGATTTCAAGTTCGACAACTGTGTTTTTCTTGTGGTTTTTTTCAAAAAACGATCAGTTATGTCTCGTAGAAAACAGCGATCAGCTTTAGATCATGTATCCGAGTTCGACAGAGGAAGGATAGTGGCTTACCGAGATTCTGTATTATCTTTCAGGGAAATCGGTAGTCGTGTTGGACGAAACCAAACAACTGTAACCCGAATATGTGACCGTTGGATACAGGAGGGTACGACGGATCGAAATGGTCGATCGCATCCACCTCAGTGCACCACTTCACGTGAGGACAGGCAAGTTGTACGCAGGCCAGTGACGGATCACTCTGTCACATCACAAACCATAGCACAGCACGTTGAGTCTGTAACGCATCATTCAGTGTCTGCGCGTACCATTCGACGCCGTTAACAGCAGAGTGGTCTGTCCGCAAGCCGTCCATTGCTTGGTCTTCTCTTGACGCAGAACCACAGACGTCTCCGACACCAATGTTGCGATGAAAGAAGGATGTGGGCTGCAGAATGGAATGAAGTTGTCTTTACTGACGTGTCAAGCATCTGTCTGCAACACCATTATGGTCGGATCCGAGTCTGGAGACACCGTGGAGAGAGGATGCTGAAGCTTCGTTGTGCACCTCCACACTGATCCTACATCGGATATTATGGTATGGGGTGGCATTGGATATCACTCTCGCACACTCCTCTAGTACGCATTGCCTGTACTTTAAACAGCCAGCACTACATCTCCAAGGTGTTGGAGCCAGTTGTCCTTCCTTACCTTCACGGCTTGGCCACAGCCATATTTCTACAGGATAATGCACGACCACACGTGGCATGCATTGTCCAAAGGTTCTTCGTCCACCACCAGATTGAATTGCTTCCCTGGCCGGCTCACTCTCCTGATCTTTCACCGATAGAAAACATGTGTTTCATGGTTGCTCAACGATTGACCCATATTACACCCCCAGTTGCCGCACTAGATCAACTTTGGCAACGAGTGGAAGCTTCTTGGTCTGCTGTACCCCAAGAACACATCTAAAGTCTATTTGAATCAAAGCCGAAGCGTGTGGCAGCGGTGATCTCCAGCAATGGTGGCTACTCTGGCTACTGATTCAGGCAGGAACCACACTTCACAGAAGTCTATATATTTAATCATTTGATACTTGGTCAACATGTTATCTACAAAATAAATTTTGTTGTGCTATCTCTTGTCTTTCTTGGTGTTGCATTTACGGTGACCAGCAGTGTATATATCATATCACACAGAAATGCATTAAAATACCAATGAGTGTCCACTATTACATTTTCTTTTTAAATTAAAAAAAAAAGTATTCTAGAATTCTTTTTAAAATTCTTACAATTTTTATGATCAATCTGTATCTGAAAATATTTCAAAATCATAAACTTTTTTTTTCTATTATTGTGATATATTGAATTGTTGCGATTCTTAACGTAAGGGATTTCTTAAAGAAAATTCATTTCTTTTTAGAAATTGTTTTGTGAAAACTAATAAGAGATTGATAGGGATATTTTAATCGTGTAAATATTTCCTTAGAAAAGAAAATATCGTTTACTCCAGTATTACCCATTTAAAGAATTTAAAAACATTTTAATGAAATTCCAGATTCTTTAAAATTTTAGAGTATGTAAATAGAAAAAAAAAATATTGTTTCATACAGAGCAGTACCAAGGAATCCAAAATTCAATCTCACTATGCTTCACTATTAATATTTTGTAACATAAAAAAAATATAAAATATCATAGTGTCCTGATTTTATAATTTTTTCCGCGTGTTTTATTTACTATAATTATTTAACATAATGTATTCTGGTTGACGTACTTTTTGATGGAAATATAAAATCATTTAAAGTTAAAATTTTATGTAAAAACACAAATATTAAAATATGCTTCAAAAACTTTTCCTTCCCTTTATCTGATATTTTATCTTGTGTACTTAAAGTAAATATATTGCAATCAGCTTTTCATATTTTTGTTTAAAAAATACCGGTTATGGAAAAAAATGGATGTATATTTTTAAAACACTTTTATAAGTTTCACTTGTATGTAATGGAATCTTTGAAATCGATTTTTACCCACTTAAAAAGGTCAGATTAATTGTGCACACGTGTCAAGGACCGAAGGCAATACAATAATTTTATAATTTTGCTCCGTTG
>BMAV01011828.1:493497-529589 GCA_019973955.1 Trichonephila inaurata madagascariensis | reverse complement strand
ATATATATATATATATATATATATATATATATATATACAAAATGTATTTGCTTGTTACCTGCTCTTGTTTTAAAATAAATCCGTTTTGATAGTAGAAATGTCTTTTAGATTAAATTAGATTTATAGTTTCTGAAACAGTTACATTTGATTTTACTATAATAAATTACTTTTTTAATAAATTCCGAATTAAATTATGCATATTACTATGGATGGTAGATGATTCTCTGTGTGTTCGACTTTCGTTTCTCCTCCTCCTTTTTCTGTTTAGAGTGCCCAAAACAAGCAGTCAGAGATTTTTTTTAAAAGTTTAAAACATATTCAGTTCTGTAACGATAAAGGGAAATGCTTACTTAATCATTTGCGAATGACAGCGCATTCATGTTTTAACAATGAGTAACAAAATATCAATTCAAAAGAACACCTTAATTTTCAGGAAAATGTGGCAACTGTAATATTTTAAACATTATTTGATCATTGCATTATTATATCATACAGACATTATTATATTATGTATGTCTGAATAACTCGAAAAATAATGAAAATGATAATAATAATTCATTCTGTATTAATTTTTCACTCCAATAAATGTTTTTTGTTTCCTAATCTGATATAAAAGTATATAATTTTATATGCGGCCTGCGAAATTATAATGTTTTTCTTAAGTGGCCCGCAAGGCCATTTGGGTTGGACACCCATGATATAAACAATCGTCCAGTCTTTCGGAAAATAGAAATAAAAAAAAAGACTCTTGCATGCAAAAAAAATAACTTATAACTCAGTTATGGGCAGACGCTTACGGTTGCGGGCCAAAAATTTTTTTAAAAATATGTGTATGAGTAACTGTAGTTCAAACTAAAAAATGAAAAAAAAAATTATAGTTTAAAAATACTAAAAAACATACTTTTTTATTTTTAATTGAAATAAAAAGAAAAAAAAATAGTTCTTAATGTAGGAATAAAATGATTTACAAGAAAATTAATGTCATTGGGATAAAAGCGTGGAGTGTGCTTTGTATTAAATTTTTACACTAACTTAGCATTTTGAAATAGAACTAATAAGAAGTTTTAACAATTAATATTAAGCTCCCCACGCATTTATCCCAATGGCATTATTTTTTTCGTAAATCGTTTTTTTCTTATATTAAGAATTATTTTTTTACTTTTTAGTTCGATTAACCATAAAAGCGTATTTCTTAGTTTTTTTAGGACGAAAATCGAAGAAAAAATCGATTTTTCAATTTTGAATAAAAAATAAAATACCATTTATTTTCTTTCTAATGCAATTTAAATTTTTGCTCTAGCTGAATTAAAAGTATTTTTAATATTTTTTTAAAAAGTTGTTTACATTTGTCAAACCCCAAAAACCGCTGATTGAAACCCTTTCAAATCAAAACAAAAGACACATGCTACTTTTTCGCTTTATCAAATAGTTTAAATTGATCAAAAGAATTTATTTTAATCAGCAACTTATTCAGGAAAGAAGTGAAGTGAATAGTTGTAGCTGTTTGTTTACTTTGTGGTAACTTACATGTTATTTTTTACCTCGTCAAATATAACGAATTTTTGCTATTGTATAGAATCGTTTTTTTTTTATCAAAAAGATTTTATAAATATGCCTCTGTTTAATAATAAAACACTTAAAAAACGAAAGTTTGGAAAAATAGGTACAAAAACCCAAAATTTCGAGGAATTAAAAATTGCATAACAGTCAAAAAATTTCAACATAAATAATTCAGCTTTGAAGGTAAAGTTAAGTAAGTTGAGCTATTGAAGTAATTTCATAATTATCATTTTTTCAAAAACCACGTTTTTATGTGTTATATAGAATCATCAAAACGAGTTATTAAATATTTAGAAGTATAAAAATTTCGAAAGGACAAATTTCACTAATTGTTTCTAACTACACTATAAAAAATTTCTTTCAGGTACTAAATTTCAAATTAAAAGTAAATATTTTCATTATTTTTACAAACTTGGCTCCAAAAGTACGTAAACAATCTAACAGCTAAACTTGCAGTTAAGTTTCATTTAATCTGCAGTTAATTGTGTATGATTAAATGAAATTTTGTGGAGGCTTTACAAGTTCTCAGATATAAAAAGTCAATATTTATACATAATCTGTCAAAGTAGGCGTGGCCCGTGGCAGCTGATTGCTTTTTAAAAGTCATTTTAAAATACTTCTAATTCATATAATGGCCTGATTGTTATATCATTGGAAAGGTAATGATTTAAAAATAGAAATATGAAAAACTCAAAATTGATTTTAAAAAAAAACTTTTACCCTACTGACTTCCCTTAAAAGATGGTCCTTTAAAAAATTAAAGGGGTTTCATTTATTTTATCAACATGAAGTTTAGACTTCTTTGCGTGAAATATCACGAAATTCAATCGAAATACGAGTATATAACGTTGTGTATCAAGTAATTCAACTATTTGCTTAATACATCTAGTACAGTCCCAACCCATTAAGAGTACATACATAATACATATATATATATATATGACATGATTTTTGGAGTCGGAAACAGACTTAGTTTTAAAAAAGGTCTTTATTTTAGAATGAGTACATCTCTTCTGACGCAAGAAGCAGAGAGAGGAAAAAAAACGCCACCGAAAATCTTAAGTGGGTTAAACATTTAAAACACTGATCATGGCGTTCACATGAGTGCTCTTTAAAGTTAATGCTGACATATAGGGCTATTAAATATAAGGATTTGGAATTAGACATAATTCTTGGCTAGGCCATATGTTCGGAAGAAATAAATGGGTGATTAATTTGATACTTGAAGAGGTGAGGAGAAAATATAAAAGTGAATTGCTATATAGGGAGTTTAATTTTTAATCTAATTTAATTATCTTTACACACACACACACACACAGATATATATATATATATATATATATATATATATATATATATATATATATATTTATATAATAGCAGCGTAAATGCTGCAATATTTAGAAAGATCCGTATTCAAAGCATTTGAAAAGCAAATCAATTTGTTTCTGAGACATGACTTAGAGATAATTTTAAATGAATTTAAATTTCATCGGTAATATTTTATTGATATAAATGCAATAGAAAATAATGTCTCGTTGTTAACAATTTTAAAATAATGGATAAACTTTTTTTTTTTGGAATAAAGGAGACAAAAGATTGCTTCATTGCGAGATGCACTGATGTGAAAACCTTCCCCTCAGAAAAGAATTGCACTTCAGATATTAAAGCAAAAAAATATTTTACAATAACAAATAATAAATATTAAAATAATAAATAAGAAAATAGCGAATAGCAGAATTTATGAAATCGAATAATTTTAAAAATATGAAAGAATTCCAATTGAATGTATGGAAACCAAACATGATCATAAATGATGTATTTTAAATTATTCACGATTTTACGTACTTATCTGCAATGCAAATGAATCGAAAAATAATGTTTTCAAAATATTGATCCTTATAGTTATTATTTTAAAGTATTTTTGTTTTTTAAAATATCGTCAGGGTTGTTTCTAAGAACTCAGCTTATTGAAACTGTAAGAAAAAAATAAGTCAAACTATTCAGAAGAGATGCATATTTTTTAGTACGCAAAAAAAAAAAAAGAATTTTCGGATAATTTGAAAAATGTTGTATCATAAATCATATTCGGGTGTGTTTATATGTTTTACTCTACTACAAGTTATCTATTTCGTTTGCATCTTCAAATAATGTAGAAGCTTTTGGATTTTGTTTTGCTAAATATCAAAAAATCTTCGAAAAACCACTAAAAATCTTGAATCGTAATTTATTTTGAAGTGCATCAACTAAACATTTTTAAACTATGAAAATACATTTTGTACTCCTTTAAAAAAAATAATAAGATTTTTTTATTGTTTGCAGAAACAACTCCCTTGTTATTTATTTAGAACTATAAATCATTTCTCAGTGACATTAGTTTTTTTTTTCTTGAATAATTTTTAAATTCAATCAAAAAAAAGAATTGACTCGGCATAGGTTTTATGTGAGGAACTCCACTTGCTTAAATAAATTTAATAGAAGAGTCTAGATATGATTTATGATTCCAATTTTAAAATAATTGGTTGCGAGTAGCTGCTTAATATCATTTAGTAAGGTAACTATAACTTATTTTAAAATAAAAACTATTTGTTAATTATAATTTCTCTTAAAATAGACATATATGAAAACCAATTACTGAATACTTGCTTAATACTCTTAACTATATGTAATTAAATAATGACTTATAGAAATAATGTATTATTTCAGAATTTAACAAATAAAACCAGAATCTTGGTGACTTTATTATTAAAATGAATAATTGTAATTAGTTTTTCCTCATGAATATCTAAATTTAATTCAGACATTAGAAAAAAATTCTGAAAATGAAAAAGAATGTTAAATGAAAGGAGTATAAATCGTATGTATGCATTCATTTTATAAGAGCTTAACACATATTATATGTGTACATATACATTATGTCGATTAGAGTCCATGAACACACTCTTATTTCGGAACGGCTGCTGCTGTACTCATAAAAGCGGTGTCCAGCTATAATAAAGTAGCCATGCGCTGTACTGAATAAAGCCACTTATGGTGCCACCTGGCAGAAGACTGCGAGTTAGTATTCCTATATCGAAAACGGGGATAGGATACATTTGTTACTTCAGATATAACCACATGAAAGAGTCTAGAGGCGTCAGATCAGGCGAACGCTTAGGCCAATCCTCGACACCACCTTACGCAATTATTTGCCCAACATGGCTGCGTGCCTGTTCACAAGACTTCTCCAGAGAAGCAGTACTACATGAAGCAATTCGAGAAACAAGTAATTCGGTATGGCTATGTCTATAATTGACCTCCACGTTCAGCTGATCTGACTCCAATGGACTATCCTGTGGGATATTTGAAGTAGCCGCTGAAAATGACCCCTCCACAAACATTCCAGTATTTCAAAGGCGGCAATACGTACATTCGTTTCAACCTGTCACGCTCTATGTTCCAAAGAGAGCAACGTAACATTCAAACAAAATTCCACATGCACTTTGCTGCTGAAAATGAGAAGTTTGAACATCTGAAATGAAGGTATATTGATAAAAGTAGCTTTTTTACCTTTCTCGGATCTTTTTCAACAGTCAAAGTGCAGGAAATCACGAAAAACAAAATGCGGCGTTAAAGCGTACTATTATTTGCATTAACGTTCCCAAGGTCTCTTTTCGTTCTGAACTGATGATGCTCTACAACTTTGTATATCACTTTTTCCCCCTATCTCGTTCGGTTTTCCAGATAAGAATGCTAACTCCGCAAACTACCAAAAATTGGTTTCATAGGTGATGATATTCGGAAGCGCATGTCTACATTATTGTACCTAGATATCGCTTTTATGAGTATAACCGTTGCCGTTCCGAAGTCAAGAGGTTGACAAAGAACTTTAGTGGGCAGAGTGTGCATAATGGTCCAAACATATATTTTAAAATTATTTTGGAAAGTTATAACTTTCTATTCCGTAAATGGAACTCTATTTTCAGTTCATATAAATACGTTTTCAATTTGAAATATTTATATTTCTGTTTTTGACATAAATTCAAATATTTCTTTTCCTTTCCCTTTTTTAAACAATTAGTTCAACCTAATATTCAAAATTTAAGAAAGTCTCAGCAATAGAAATATTTTACGATAATTTTATGTAATGCATTGCGAAGTAAATAATATTTTCGCTGCGTTAAAGACTTTTTCTGTTATTGTTTCACATAATGATATTTCAAATATTTTGAGATTTCTCAAATCGTCTAATTGT
Source organism: Trichonephila inaurata madagascariensis (assembly GCA_019973955.1). Classification (NCBI taxonomy): domain Eukaryota; kingdom Metazoa; phylum Arthropoda; class Arachnida; order Araneae; family Nephilidae; genus Trichonephila; species Trichonephila inaurata. The sequence continues at coordinate 523,795 of BMAV01011828.1, read as the reverse complement.
AATAGTATCACCTATTTTTTCTTTTAATATAAAACTTTTTCTGATCCACAAACATTGGTTGAAGACTTTCTTAGTAATATTAATAAACATATATTTTTTTAAAATTTTGAATTGATGACTTTGTTTTAATTTTCTTCTAATTATTACTTTTGCTTATAATCAACAACTATCAGGTTGCTCCATAATTATGGGCCTAAAATGAAACACTAAAGAAATCATGAGTCACAAAGAAAGAAATGGATTTTATTCAGCAATGTCGCCGGGATCAGCCCAAATACACTTCGCCCAACGAGTTTTGAGCGAAACAATGCCACGGGGTGACAGAAGTCGGTGTCACATTAGTAAAAAACATCAGAAAACCTCTGAATCAAAGCATTCTGTTTCGTAAAATGTTTGCCCCTGACACACCTGTCCAACTTGTAGTTCGAAAGGTGTTCTCAAAACAAGGTGGGTGTTGCAGAAACTCATAACCCAACTGAGACATGGGGTAGAACTCTATCAGCAAAAGTATGGGACCTGACTTGACCACTGTTGATCGATGCGAAGTTCCTTGTGACATTCAATGAATTGACGAAGAATGCACACATCCGTAAATATTGTCTGGACTTTCGGGAGGAATTCCAAAGGAGGAGGTCCACCTAAGAGAGGCAAAAATGTTTTGTGGATAGATATTTGGTTTAGGGATCTGTTTTACAGGTCCGCTTTAATGCAACCACTGTGTTTTGGGCTTGTGATTGTCATAGAACAGCCGTTCCTTATCCCAGTCAGGATATGGTGAAAGAATGGCTTTCCTGTGGAGATTTACAGGCCTCCTGCTACCTTATACGTTGCTCCTTTTTCAGTGCAAATGGTAGGAATGTTTCCCGCTTTTCACCATGACTAGTCCCGGATAATGTCGGGAGATTGACTGTGGTGCTACATAGAGTTTGGATTCAAGCTGTCGTAGCATTGATGTCCATCGGTACTCCACTTTCTGCCTTAAAGGGTCCACATTTCTCCGCATTGGAAAGTCAACTGCAGATTTGGGTTCAATATCCATATTGCCGCTCCGAAACTTGGCAAACAATCTAAGGACTGTCCACTCACTTGTCGTACGAGCACCCCATGTTTTGCTGATATTGGCAAATGTTGCAGCTGCCGAATGTCGAAGAAATCGTGTTAAATCCGGATTCACTCTTATCGTTGCTCCATAATGTCATTAAAGGTTTCCACTGCCCCGATAAGCATTTATATAGCGTGTGAACCATTCCATTTCACATTTTAGGGGTAGTTTGTTATGCATTATTACCGTACCAATCAGAACAATCTGTAGAAGTTGCCTATATCGATTACGGCCAATAATTATGGGAAAACCTCATTGTTAATATTTTTATGTGTGATTTACAGCATATGTATTCTTCCAAAGTAAGTAATTGGTTACACCAGTGTTTCTCAAACTGTGGGGCACGCCCCTTGAAGGGGCGTGATAATTCTATAAGGGGGGCACGAGCATATTCAATAATCATAAACAAAAGATTATTTTTTAAGAAAATATGAATTTAATATAAGTAAACAGCAAAACACATTCCGACATAATAAAAAATATAGTTAACATTTTACACTGATATAATATACTTAGAAATGTACAAGTACTGTAGAATACATTTTATAATTAATTTAACAATACTAACCTCAGAACGAGTTTAATTATTACTATTGGTCCTATGGGATTGTCGTGTATAAAATTATACTCAGCAATTAACACTTATCTTGATAATTTGTACGGCTTATACAGTACCGGTTTATACATGGGGTGCCGAAGCCTCGGATAAGCTGGACTTAACCAGGATTCCTCGTTATAAATTTTGATCTCCATTGCAAAGGGGACTTGTAGATACTCTGTGCCCAGGGCTCAAAATGAGCTTAAATCTGCACTAGATGTATAATTAATCCCTTTACTGTCCTTAAACGTCACCAATGCCACCGTTTTTCCGTCGGCGAGCGTATGTGATGTAATGGGGGAAGAAAAGGTATAAGTAAGCAAATCCTCTGAAATAAGTAAATCCTTCACAATCACTGTCAAGATCCATTTATTGCATTCCAAGGCCTACGGAATAATTTTATGGATAGCAGTACACAAAAAAGATCGTACTTCGAAAAGATGTATATATACATCCGGGTCAATTACCGCTTGGGCTGAGCAAGAGGTTTATGTACGCCAGTGGTACTTAAGAAAGAGTCGCATTGCAGCTTTAGTGTCAAAGTATAGTATTATTGAATTCAATACATTGTTATTTGTATGTAGAGAAGGGGAGGGGAAAGATGAGAAAATTATGGCTGAATATTGGGTTGTAAGTATTGAAAGTTTGAGAGCCACTGTGTTACACTAAATCTCATCCAGTGTAGTTATTCAATATTTTGTTAAATATTTACTAACGTCGCACTACGAAACTACCGGTTGATTCAAAAATATCGTGGCCATTTTCAGAGCATCATAAATTTTTATTGAATAAAGTTATTTTCTTGAAATATAAAGGGTGTCTTCTTTTAGCATAGTACACTTTACGTATATATTTAGTCAAGCCAAACGAGCTTTCTCGAACATTTTGGTAGAATTTTCTTTAACTTCCTCTTTGATTGCTTTTTGAAGCCCTTGGATATTTATAAATTTACTTCTGTTTAATTGTTTTTTTTTAGTATTTCCATCAAAAATATTCGCAAGGATGATGATAGCTATTTCTCATAAGGAAGAAAATTTATTTCTTTATATTTTTAGCAGTTTTATAGTTGATTTTGCAGCATAACAAGGTGCAGAATCTTGGTGAAAAAAGAACTTTCCTCGATGGTAGAGACGTTTACTTTCCTTGATCATGTGCTTTAAAACATTTTGCTGATAGTGTGTACCATCAGTCGAAGTCTCTTTTTCAACACAAAAAATGGTTTTGTTAAGTCTTGAGAGAAAATTTCTATCCATACCATAACACCTGACGGCTAACTTGCATTTTCCAAAAGAGATGCGTCTTTCCATGCTTTTCGAGTGAAATATATTGCACTTTCGTTTCGCAAGTTGTAAATAATAGATAAAACAGTGCTTTATTCGAAGTAATCCATGTTTTGTATATACCTTTGCGTATCATTAAATACGGAGGACAAGAGAGTTTTCTTCGTTTTTCAACGGTCTTTACAGACATTTGACGACTGACTGATTTATTAACCTTTTTATAACCAATTTTCTTTATCTTACGACAAATTGTCGATTGCGATACCTATAGTTTCTTTGCCAATGTTCTTTGAAGCAGAGGATTTTCTACAGCGAAAATTCATTTCTACTTCTTTTTAGTTAAGTAATTCCATTCTCTAACAATTTTTTCCCGCTTGCAAGCCAATTTTTTTTTCCTTTCAAAGTTTAGATAGTAATACATTAGGAAAATATCTTTTTTCTGATTTTAAAATGCTTTATTTGTAGTAGAATTTCAACAAAAATCTTTCAAAAGTCTTAAAACATTGTTCCGGGTTTGATGATGCAAATTCTGTGCACTGTAATTTAATTTCACTAATAAAAAGGGTTATATTGGTAAATTAAATGTTTAGTTCTTCAAATAAAACCATTAGTAAAATGATAGATACTCACCATAAATAGTTGTATGCATTTAAAATTGGTCACACTAATTTTGAATCAACCGGTATACTAGATCTTCTGGCGACAGACCCCCTGATGATAAGTCACGTTCAAGTGACAAAGATGACACTTCTCTTGAAAACTTATTCCTCAAAATTCCATAATTTTCCAATGGGTAAAATTCTTGCCTCAACACATATTATGTGCTTCATTTCTTTTATTTGGCTATTCTTTGGTAATCCCTGGACTTGAACCCATGGTTCAACCAATGTGACGCTGCCCACTAGGGCATAGCCATGAGGGTACCTGTGGCAGTTTTTTTTAAAGCAACCGATCTAGTGTTTTGTATTGCTTCAGTTATTAAATTTAAAACATGAAGTTAATGATATTATTGGGACTTTTTCAGAATGACTTTTTAAAGTAAATATTTCTTTAAAGAAATCTGAACAATAAGTTTATTATCACTGCGACATCCAGACAACTTTTAATATTTTCCATTGCATTTTTGTGTGCTGTAATTGTTTTTCTGATTAAAACAAATTTATCTTTTCAAAGTCTTAAGACTTGAAACTTTGAAAGGTTTGAAAATACGATTATTTACTTAGAATTGAACTTTGTTCTAAGAGTAAAAAAAACCCCCTTGTAAAGGGGAGAACCCTTCTTTAACAAATGATAAAACTGTATGTATATAAATCTTCTTCTATTTACATTTAATTTCTTGGTATTTCAAGAATATATTTGCCAAATGATGTACAATTAAGTTCAATATCACAAAATATTTCAAGAAAATATAAATAATCTATTATTTAAAAGTATTTTAAGCTCGTAGATTTATAAATTTGCATTAATTATGTATATAAATGTATGTATATATATATATATATATAGATAGATAGATAGATATAGATATATATATATATATATAAATGAAGTTATTAGTTATTTTGAGATGGATTTTTATTGTGAGCAATATAGCATTTCAGTATGTTGATAATATTTGTATTTTTTATGATTAAACCATAACTGAAGTGTTTTCTCCTTAAAACTATGAATTGAAATGATATAAATTATATTTATATGTAGACATAGTTTTATATTTAATTATGTGAAAAAATATTAATACTGTGTTATAGTTTTGATTACGTCAATGACAATTAGAGACCCATTATATTTTAGAAAATTCGTACATACTATGCAACAGAGATTAATTACAATGTAAATGCAGCATCAAATATTCTCGATTGAGAAATATTTATATTTCTTTTGCCTTAAGTTATCCGACTACGCTCGGAGCAATGCTTTTAAAAAAACGCATAAATGTATAATTTTCATGATATTTAGTGTCACTTAGAATACAATACATGTATAAAATTGTTTTAAGGACACATTATGACAAAATATTATTTAAAAATAATATTTTGGCAAAAAACTAACTTACAACAACTGTTTTTCAAAATGTTCTCCTTTTATAAAAAAATGCTTCTGAAATAATAACATTTTGTGTGTGTGTGTGCTTATATAAACTAAAGTCTTCTCCAGAAAGTCTGAACTATGATTTTTGAAAAATTCACATTATTTTCAGAGTTACTACCCATTGAAACAATTATCGGCGTTTTTTATTTAAAATGTCTCCTCTCTGTTGTCGTAAAACATGGATAAACCCACTTCTAATTTATGTATTACAAAAATTCTAGTTGAGCCTCTGTACAGAGGTCTGAGCTATATACAGGCAAAATATAATTCTAAAAGAAGCATTTTCCACAAAAGGAGACTATTTTGAAAATTGGTCACTATAAGTTCATTTCTTGTCAAAATATTGTACTTAAATAATTTTTATTGTAATACTATTCCTAAAACAATTTTATGTTAATTTTCTAATCTTAGTGACACTAAATATCATAAATATTATCCATTTATATGCTTTTACAAAATCACGGTTCCGAACGTAGTCGGATACCTTAAGAATTCTGAAAGTTTAATGCAAATTCCCGGATTTTAATTTTAACTGCAGAAAATTTCATTAAATTGTAAAACTATAGAAATCACTCTCATTTTCACATAAATCAAAATTATTAGCTTTTAAAGATCATAAAATGAAATCTACGTTCTTCACTTTAACGCACCCCAGCTGTGCTATTACTCCTTAGAGGGAATTTTCACAATGGGAGTCTAATGACAGTCATAATTTATTCAAAGTGTGAGAGTCGCATCGGGCTCAGACAAACGAATTACAGAAACGAGATTTTACCTTTAGGCTTGCGTGTGCATCATTAGGAGCATATGCAAGGGTCCATTTGTTATTCTTCTCAACCACAAGATTCGGTTAACTTAAAAGTTTAGGAGCTTGCCCCTCTAGATTATTAGGGCAATTTCCATTTTATTCTCAGCAATTTTCGTTTTGTGCCCCGGTGTCCTACTACAAATCTTTAATAAAGTTTGTGTTGCTTTCTCAAGGAATGGCTTTCTCTCGGATTAGGTGGATACCTAATGGTAAAGTTAGAATGAAGTAAAGCATAGAACTTTTAATAAATTATTCAAAACGAATTGTTCTGTTAAGAATATTATAAAATTAAACAACTTGTCTTATATATATATAACTAATTTTATTTTTGAAATGTATTCAATAACCAGAATTAAGCGGTTGCTTTAAATATAAATGATTAAAAAGAAACGATAATATTAAAATATATTTGAATTTCCTCTTTTAAAAATAAAAAAAATCTGGTTTGAGATAATGATTTTCTAAATAATTATAATTATGTGAAAGAGATAATTTTGTGTAAATTATTACTAAGAAAAGATGTGTTGCCAACAATTTTTGTTAGAATTGGATAACCATGAATGATTCGAATTTTGCAATAATTTCTGTTTTTAAATTTCTTTTACACGAAGATGTGTAATTGCACATAAATAATTGAGGAAGAATAAAATAATAATATAATATAATTAAATGGTCAAAAAATGTACAATCAAAGTTGTTTCCTATCACTTTTCTTTCTTCATTTTGCTTCTACATAATAATTCCTTTTTAAATATATAAACTTGAACAACTACAAACCTGCGTAGAAACGTTTAATACTTTTAAAAGCGTAAGAATGCTTAACCATACTCAAGAAATTGTGTGTGCTCTTGTGTGAATAACTTCCAAAACTACTGGAATATATCTCCTTACATATCTATGAAAATGTTTCTACAGAAATATTTTAAATTTTATGCAAAAAACTTATTGTTTTTCATTTAAATTGAATTTTTTTTTCAAAAAACAATAATTAAATATAAATTTTTTATCGTGATTTAGGGGGCAATTGAGGTTAAATATGAATGATAATAGTAAGTTGAATTTGTTGAAAGTATTTATTAATGTCCCTTATTTAATCATCCCAGCTAAATGTTAAAACAACTAGCTGCATGGCTCGGCGTTGCACGGGCTTCTTCAAATGCGTAGATTTTCACCTTGGAAATGCTCCATTTTCCTTTCAGTGTCAGCACTTCCTGGTGTTTGTGATTTATGTATTAATCTCATTAAAATTCCCTTTTTCGATTTTTCTTCCACCTCTTTACCCCGTCGTATGGTTCTGCTTACTCTCAATTTAGCCCGGCGTTGCACGGGCTTTTTCATGGATATAACTTTATCCACGTTAAAATTTTCTCTTTCTCTCTGGACGCTAGCAGCTCTAGGTGTGGTTCATTGGAATTTGAGTGATTTCAATATTTTTGTCATTTAAGTTCCCTTTTTCCGAAATTTCTTCTTTTTTTTTGTCAGACACACTGTTCTTTATCAGAGTTTGCTTTTCATATTTTTTTTTCTTTCTATTCCCTTTGTTCATTCCGGCGTTGTGTGTTCACGGGCTTTTTCAATAATAAAACTCTTCTTTTCCCGGATTAATCTATACATTTTTTTTTCAAATTTCTATTTTCGGTTAATAATTCGCAAAGCGAATCCAGTTTTATTCACAAGAAAACAGGCTTACGAATTTATTATTAAGTAATTAATTCTATAATATATAATAAAAGACAAAACGTCTTCGATTTTTTAAAAAAAATATTAATTTATATTTATTTTTGTTAAATAATGAATTAAAAAATTCTTACAGTTACACTATTGAAACGACTGCTTATTTTTGGATGCGTGCTCTTAAATTCATACACAAACAAACGTATATATTTATGTAAGGCTCTCTCCGCAAGAAACGATAAACGCAAAAAAGCGCCGAGGATACCAAAAGAAGGGAAATGATACGAGGAATTTGACCATTTAATTTTTTTAAATTACAATTATTTAAAAATATATTAATTAAAAACTATAAAAAATACAATTTGTCTGCATTGTTGTAACAATGAAGACGCAGTTTGGGCAGTTTGGCTGGAAATGGATTTTCTGACGCCAACTTACGTCATTTTTATAACAATAACGTTGTTACAACAATGGAGGTAGAAATTGAATTGAATGATTTTTATATTTTTAGTTGATATCTTTTCAACTAATTGCAATATCGGAATATAAAGGCTAAATGGCCCGGCTTTGCACGGGCTTCTTCAAATGTATAGGTATTTTGTCTTGGATATTTCTCCTTCCCTTCTTAGTGTCAGCCCTTTCGGGTGTTTGTGTGATTTCTATAGCAATCATTAAAATTCTCTTTTTTGAAGTTCGTTCCACATCTTTGCCCCGTCGGACGGGGTTGTATCCTTTCCACTTAACCCAGTGTTGTATGAGCTTTTTCCATGGGTATAACTTTATCCTTATGTAAATTTTCCCTTTTTCTCTTTCTTTCTTGGATCCCAGCACTTCTGGGTGGGTCTATTTGCGCGATGTAAGTGATTTCTATATTTATGTCATTTAAATTCCGAAAATTCTTCCACTTCTTTTCTTTGTCAGACATGTTTCTTTTCCCTCAACTCAGCCTGGTGTTGCACGGGCTTTTTCAAGTATAAACCCCCCCCCCCCTGGATAAGATCCTTTTTTTTTCATTCTAATTTCTATTTCCGAATAATAGTTTACAAAGCTAATCCAGTTTTTTTCACATGAATGTACGAGTTTATCATTAAATAATTAATCTAGTAATAAATAATGAAAAGCAATGCAGTTTTAATTTTGGATTAAAGAAAGTATTAATTTATATCCATTTTTGTTAAATAATGAATAAAAAATTTCTTACAGCTAGCTATTGAAACGACTGTTTATTTTTGGATGCGTGTTCTTAAATTCATTCGTAAACAAACGTATCTATTTATGTAAGGCTATTTTTGCAAGAAACGGTAAACGCAAAAACGCGCCGAAGATTCCAAAAGATGGGAAATCATCCGAGGAATCCATTTTGATCATTTAATTTCTTAAGTTACAATTATTTGAAAATATATTAATTAAAAACGATAAAAAGCACAATTCATCTTCATTGTTCCATCCAGTTTGGCTGAAAATAGATTTTTGACGTCAACTTACGTCATTTTTATAACAATAACGAAGTTACAACAATGCAGACGAAAGTTGAGTTGAATATTTTTCATGTTTTTAATTAATATCTTTTCAACTAATTGCAATATCGGAATATAAATAGTCCAAACGGCTTCCTCGTATCATTCCCAATCTTTTGGTAACTTCTGCAAGTTTCTGCGAGGTGTGGTTCGATAGATAGATATGTACGGAGTTTAATAGTGTAGACTATCTGCATGGCCCGACACTTCACGGGCTTTTTCAAGAGCATAACTTAGTGCAAATGGAAATTACCTCTTGTCGTCTGTTGTCCTTAAAATTTCCTTTTTAGAAATTTCTTCTACGTCTTTGTTCCGTCGGACGGGTCTGTTTCCCCTCCTCTTATCCCGGCATTGTACGGGCTTTTTTCAAGAGTGTAGCCTCATTCCCCATGGAAATGTCCCCTTTCTGAAGACCAGCACTTCTGGGTGTCTGTGTATGCTTAATGTGTGTGATTTCTATATTTATGCCATTAAAACTTCCTTTTTCTGAAATGTCTTCAGTTTCTCTTCCGTAACTGACAGGTTTATTTTTTCTCAGCTTAGCATGGCCTTGCTCGGGCATTTTCGAGTTTCCCAGAGAGAAATCTTTCTTCAAATTTCTATTTTCGCGATTTAAATTTACAAAACTAATCTAGTTTTATCTAAAAGAGAACATATAATCTATGATTATAATATTGAATAATTAATTTTGTAATGAATTATAGAAAATAGCGCTGCTTTGGTTTTCTTAAAAGGTATTAATTTATATTCATTTTTGTTAAATAATGAATTGAAAATTTCTTAATGGTAGCTATTGATACGAAAGTTTATTTCTGGATGGTTTATTATTCGATTAAAAATAGGTAATTATAAAAAAAAGAAAAACCTATCGGGGGAAGCCTAGAAATTTGTTTACATTCACTGCATGAAAAGAGATTCAAAAAGAAAATAATACACAAATTAATAAAGACATTTCATCATTACATTAAGCACTCGTGAATTCTGTGGTTGCTTTACCACAATTAATTATCACTTGCATTTACCAATTATTTTCGTTGCCTTTTTACGGCTTCCCGAAACGGAAAAGTATTTTCTTTTAATAGTTTTATGTTTGAAAAAACCACAAAAACAAAAGTTTTTAAAATTACAAATTTACATCAATTTTCTCTTTTTAAGAATTAATATAATATTCCGTTTCAACTTCCCTTGATGGCATTAGGTAATGTAGAAATGCACCAATTTAATAAAAAAAAGTTTTAAAAACTAGCTAGCCACATGGCTTGGCGTTGCACGGGCTATTTCGAGTGAATCACATTTTGCCCATGAAAAATTCCCCTTCACTTCCGGGTATAAGCGTGATTTCTATTATATTAGTATCATTAAAATTCCCGTTTTTTAAATTCCTTTCACTTTTTTACTTCGTCTGAAAGGTTCGTTTCACTTCCGTTTAGCCTATCGTTGCACGGGCTTTTTCCACATGGAAATTTCTCCTTTCCCACCCGATGCTAATGCTTCTGAGTATTTGCAAGGGGGTGATGTTAGTGAGCTCTGTATTTATGGCATTAAAACTTTTTTTACGAAATTATTTCCACTTCTTTTCCTTATCATAGAAGTTTCTTTATCCTCCGTTTAGCCAGCAATGCATAGTCTTTTATCGAGTGTAATATTGTATTCAACTCCTTTTCCCTATGGATAAGATTTTCAAATTTCTATTTTCAATTAATGATTTACAAAAAACAATTTTGCTTTAGTTAATACAAAATATTTTTTTAATGCGAAATTAAAGCGTTTCTAATATAATATATTTAAAAAAACACCTGTAAATATATTCATTACTTTTTAGCAATAATTACCTTCTTAGAATCTAAAATAATAAAATGGAGTTTAAACATTCATTTTTCAATCAATCGTTACATACTGTTAGCTTAAAAATGTCTCTAAACCCTAATCTAGTTTCATCCGCAAAAACAATATATCATTTAGTATTGATTATTTAATTTAGTAATGAATAATGGAAAAACAGTACTGCTTTAGTTTTTTAAAATAGAATATTAATTTAAATCAATTTATTGGTAAATAATGAATTATAAAAAACCTTTAGCTATTGAAACGATTGCTTATTTCTGGATGTTTGAATGTGTTTTAAACTGCAAAAAACAAACCCTCGAAAACAATCTATTAGACGGAAAACACAAACAATTTTAAATTCCGTAATTTTTAAACAAACTTTTTAATCTTTACTCAGAACATGAGTAATACAGTTTGACAGAGCAAATTTATGACAACAATTAGGTATGCACAACAATTCTATCACAACAATAAGATTTTCACAACAATGAGATAAATGGTTTAAGTTAATCTCGCGTTTTCATTTTTTAATTAATATCTTTTCAACTTATTGCAATATTGGAATATAAATCATCAAAACGGTTTTTGAGGATCCTTTAGTACCTTTGGCGAGTTTCTGCGTGGTGCGGCTTGTGAGAAGTTAGATGGAGATACGTACGTGTTTTAATACTGTAGATAAAAAAGATGTCAATGAATCCCAAGTGTATTAGTTATGGAGTATTTCTTTCTTTTGAATTAGTAGTACATAAGATAGATTCAGAGCTTTCTGATTTTTTTCAAGTCTAAAACAAATTTTATTAAATGTTTTATGTGTAACAACTTATTCGATACAAACTTTTAGTTTATGCGCAAAGATGATAAAAATAACTAATGCAAAAATCTTCAGATAAGTGAAAGTCTCCTTTTGAGCTTCCCGGTGATTTGCATTAAAGCAAAATCGTAGCTAAATAAAAAAAAAATATAGTAGATAGATCCCCAATTGTGAAGATTGTAATGGAAAAAATAATAGTTTATGATTTTATAACGCGATATCAACAGAACTGTCTTTACTATTGTTTCATTTTTAAATAGTAAGTAAATTGTATCCATAAAGCCAAATATTTCAAGCCTTTTCCCCAGATACGTGATAACGTAATATATATATATATATATATATATATATACATATGTATATTATATATATATATATATATATATATATATATACTGTACCATGATTACTAGTTTTAGAATTACTAGATCTCAATCAGGTAACCGAAATATACTAACTGCAAACGTGTATTGAAAAAAGTCATCAGTTAAAACATCCCCACCTCTACTATTGCTTTGGATTAACTTAAAAGTAAACTATAATAAACCCTAGACTTTCAGTAAAAGTGAAATAAAAAAAGACATTTGCCAGTTTAACTCGCTTGTATTTACGCAATGTTTCTTACATGAAAAATAGTAAGCGAAAATACGTTGGTGCTTAGTTTCTGATTCAAAATATGCATTTTGTACTTATTTAACTAAAATATTGCTTGTAAAGTAACTAAATAAAGTAAAGAAAAATGAGCCATTAACATATGTTTTAAAACACTACAGTAGTTGGTATTTCGCAAAACCAAACTTGAACGTATTCCAAAAAGCTTAAAAATTCATTTGGAAATAAAAGAGAATGATTGTTCCCAAATATGGTACTCTTATATTTTTTTGTATTAACTTCTTCCTGCTAGGATTTATGCTTTTCCAGTTCGAGCAGCGTGGTGAAATATACTTGAGTTTGATACATTGGCAACGGCTTCTTTTATTATTCAGAAAAGAATATTCATGCAGAGTCACTGTTCTGTGTATTAGTCTCTCGTGGAATATATTTCTTGAAAGAAGGGCTTATGCCATTTGCATTTTATATCCAACTGTCTTTTCCCAATGATGCACTGGAGATATGAGTAGAAATCTCTCAAAAACTTCTGCTGTTCCTAAGAAACAATGTTTTGTTTTTGTGAATGCATTCCATATGGTAAAACAACATTCTTTTCCCGTAAAATACATATTTACATAAAATGTTGGCAATTTTCCGCATTATCTAACCACAAATACGTAATATTATGGGAAAAAAATAATAAAAATAATAAAATTAGGAAAAAAATTGTAAGAAATATAAATAATTGACGCTTGAGATAGTAAAATTTGCCCATATTTCTTTTCCATGATTTATTTATGGTTAATTAATCATACGTATGGTACACATGAAGCCCAGTGGCTGAGTGGTTAGTGCATCGCGCTTCTACACCACAGGTCCGATATTAGAACCCCTAGCTGAGCAATGTTGACTCAGACATTCATCCCTTCAGTGGGTCGATAAATGAGTTCCAAGTTTACTTGGGAACTTAGAACTAGTGGTCTGCCAGCACCTCAGAATCCAAGGTCACGTATACGGAGTGGGGTACAGTAGGTCTTAGTCCTCATGGATTGTTGTGCCACTGAGTCCAGTTTTTATGATGCACACATATTTTTTTTCTTTTAATAAAATATAATTCAATATAACATCACTAGCAAAGAACTGAAATACAAGAAATATAATATCAAAACAAAAAAAAAGTCCTCATTATATAAGATATATTACAGTTACTGCAATTTTATATAGCAAATTTCATATTAGAAGCTATTTACCATGTAACAACAATTACACAACAATTATACTATTATGCATAAATTTATGTCTTTGATATGTCATAAATCACTGAAATTTCCCACTGAATTATCAAGCAGGAAAATCTTGTTACCAAATAATGCTTTTCATCTTTCCCCAATATTTTTTTAATGTATTCTAAGGATTCTGTTTAATTCATAAAATTGAAATATACATGTATTTGTGCACTTAATGTATGCCCAAAACGAAGTAAAAGATGACTTACTGTGAACAAAGGCAGAGAAAGGAGGATGCCACACGAAAGTGTTTTTTTGTAGACAATTTATGAGTATACGTCTTTTGGAAGTGAATTTAGTACAATTAAGTGTGTGTCAGATGCTTGGCATCCTGGAATGCCAGTGGAGCAAGAACACTGGTCCGTAGGCGACAAATTAAAACGTTTCAAGCAGGTGTTTTTTGGGGTGTGTGTAAATCTTTAATTTAGAAAAACTGCACTGTGAAATTGCAAAACTGTTCTAAATCGTTAAATTAGGAAAATATTCAATACTATGAGTAATGATTAGCTTTTATTTTATTTTTTTAACATTATCAGATATTTTAAAGAAAAGTGTCTCTTTTGGTATCCCATAGGAAAATCATTTTTCGTATTTTTAAAACCTGAAAGTAAATTCTTGGGCATTATCTTAAACAGCCGATACAAATAAAGATGTACACTTTGCAGAATGTAATTTAAATCAAAATACAGACAAAAAGTTAAAAGTTCAATAAGTGTAATTGAAATGTGTTACTTTTCCAAATTACTGTCAATACATTGATTTAGTTACATTTACAGTGTAAGATAATATTTCTTTTCCTAGAAATGTGTGTGTGTGTGTGGAGTTTGAAATTATCAAAAATTATAAATATTAAGACAATGGAACTAAAGAAATCACCTATTTTATAGTATTATTCTCATAAATATTTCAAATAAAATAGGTTTTTTGAATTAAAATATGTTTAATATTTATATAAATAACGGATACCATACATTTCGTTTATTTACTGAGAATTTTTAATCACGATCAGAAAATCCCATTGATCATTGACAAATTATTTTGTCAGTTATTACAAATTAATTGAATCATTTTTAAAAATATCTACACAAAAGAAACTACAACACTAGCAGAAAATAGCACCTCATATTTTATTCAGTGTAAAACATCGTCAAACACAAATAGATTTTTTTTATATTTACTCTATCACAAAATCCACTTAAGGTAATAAGGTATCATAAAATCTTAAGCACTCTAAAAAATATCAATAATAAAAATTCTCTCGCAACAAACATGTTACTTTTGGAGTAAAGTATACTTTTTGAAAATGAATTAAAAATTGAAAAGAGGGGAAATGTCCAAAACACAAAGAATGTTTCTCCTGTCATTTAAAGTTTTAACTAGAGAGTTCTTTCAAGTGTCTTTCAAAAGAAAATAACAAAGAAAAGGAATTTTATTGCTGTGGAAGCTCGTACACAACGGTCTAAGATATATCAACCATTTTTTTCAATGTTCTCTTTTTCATCCTTTTTAAGTGCTCTTGGAGAAAAAGACAATTTAAAATTAATAAAGAATAGTTAGAAAGAGTGTAAAGAACAACAATTTTCAATTCAATTATTTAACTTTCCAGTGTAATGGTCAGATTCTAGTTTCTCAGAGTGATTTCTGAATGTTTTATGAAACTCTAATGCAATATAAAGAAGTAAATAAACTTTTTGTATAGAATAATATACGAGCATCTTTATATATATATATATATATTGCATAATTTCTGCTATGTAGTACTTAACCAAGAAACACATTAAAAAAATTTTGTAATTCCAGACTTTCAAACAACAGAATTAGATGTGTTTAAAATTAAATTAAAATATATAATCCAAACTAAACTAAACTCATTGGCGCAACAGCTCATGAGGACCAAGGCCTACTGTGCCCATCTCAGTATACGTGAACTTTAAGCACTGAGTTGCATGAACAGATGTCCCAAATAGGTGGTCAGTCTGAAGCAAATCCCCCAAAGTTTAGTCCCCAAGCAAGCTGGGTATTTTATCAACCTATATTGAAGGGGTAAAATGCTGAATCGACCTTGCCCAGCCCGATGATAGAACCCAGGGCATGTGGTGTGTAAACGCGATAAGCTATCTCTCGGATATATGATCCAAACTGTTATAATAAATTAAGAATTAAAACTTTTTTACAATTACTTCCTAAAATGTTAAGTTTTACAACTATATAAATATTTCCGTGTATTTGGATATACATATATTTCCTTTCTCAAATAGAAGTCTTGCGTTTTTACTGTCAGTTGATATTTGACAAGTAATATTATTTCATTTTAATAATTTGCCTCATCTATTTTTAGCTGTTGTTAAAATTGGTATAGACATTTTCTTAAATGCATGTAAATGTATATCGTTTACATCATAATGTGCAATGTGTAGGATAATATTCTTATGCTCTGTTTTACAGAAAAAAAAGCAAACTAAAATGTTGAAACATATGAGTGCATTTAGTTAAAACAATATTCGGTCACTCATAACGTATCAGCCTTCTGATTTGAGATAAAAATACAAAACGATTTTCTACATTTAAACAAAGAAGTACAAATGATTTCCATAATTATCTTTATCTGTGTAAATCCGTTTGTGCAAAAATTGGCTCCACAGACAGAATTGAAACCCAAATGAAAAAGTTGTGAACATTCTTTTAAGAGAAGTTGCTTATCATTCAACACACACACACACACATTTTCCTTTACGTAAAAACCATTTTTAAGGGTAGGAATTTCACAAACAGTGGGGAAGGATAACACTGGTGTAAGTTAATTTTTATCAACACATTCTTGTATAATATAATCATTGCCTTCTTCTAAATGTATAATCGTATAATGTTTGTGCAAATTAATTAAGGTGTAACAAAATTTCCTCTTGGCATCCGACTAGGTTCAGAGACCAAACTTCCAAAAATTGATTTTCACAAGAATTTTATAGTTTTAAAGAACATAAATATGTTTCAATAGTTATAGTTATTAAATAAATAACATGTCTTATACCCCATGTTTTCAAATATATATTCTTTCTGTAAAATCTTTAATGTTAAGAAAAACTGCATAAGTAAAAATACATTGGGCGTAACATAATTTTAATCTCATTGATATACTTCAAGGTCCATTTCAAGTTTCACAAACCACAGGGTAACAAGCATTTTCAGAAATAAATACTTCATAAGCATTAAATTCTGATTTAATGATTTTTCGTCAAAATTACTTCATATTCTAAGCTAAAAGAGGTTGTAAAATGTGATTAAATATGACTATCTTAAAACCTGTGCTTTGTTACACTCTAAAGGGTTTATAACATAAGTATTACAAATTTCATTAAATATTAAGGAATTTTTTTAATGATATCCCATTTTACAATGTTTTTATTAACTCGCTTTCTTCTTGTTTTTCTGGGTGGAATTTTGTAATTGATTTTAAACTAACTTCCTGATAAGCTAGAGAGTTGAAATTTGGACCATAGCTCAGAAGTGGATGAAATTGCATGAAAATTTCGAAAAAGATGTTACCCGGGCCCCGATTTCGGCAGGCACCCCGTAACTTCGGAACGTACACTGATTTACATGAACCAAGACCTCCTGTCGATATCGAGTTGTGCTTACGTATTCAATTTCGAGGCTCTGGGGTCAAAGAGGAACTTCCAGGCTACCATGGTTTTGAAGTGATAACTTCGTTTGGTGCGTTTTGCTGGAGAGTGAGCTTGAATGGATGTCACGCTCGGGTTTGTAATTCATACTTGGCAACATTTGATACCTATTAAAATACTTGTAAGATTGGAAACTAAAAACATGGGGAGCATGAAGCCGATAATGGATGCATTAATAGCTCAACTAACAATTTTATCGCACCACAAATAATGGGAACCAATAATTAATTTCTTTTACTGATAGCTACTCTCTGCACTCTTTATATGTACTTATGTATTACATGCACCCCACACATGTTTTTCATTTCCAATCTTACAAGTATTTTAATATTTATCAAACGTAGCCAAGTATGAATTTTCAGGATAATTTAGAAAAGTTTGAAATCCGTATTAGGTTTTATCATTCATAAGAATTAGAGAAATCATTTTATACTTTTTAGTCTTTTATAAAAACATGGTACATTAAAAAAAAAGTTTTATTTTATTATAATTTCTTGCGTAAGTTATCGTGAACAGTATATTCTCCAATAACACATTTAAAAATATTTTTATGATATAAATAAATTAAATTTAGAAAACAGTTCCTCAATACTTATATTTCTTTTTTTTTCTAATCTTCGTAACATATAACTTCTAGAAAACACCTTTTTAGACTAGCATAAGTTAAAACAATGAAGATTTTTTCTGAAATATAATCTGGTAATAAAAACGAAATACAGTGTGTTTACATTCCATATAAATATATCTCGCTATGGAGTGTTGTAAGAATACATGCCGTATGTGTTATATTTTAAAGAAATAGGAAACGCGTTTTCGAATTAAGGTATCCGACTACCCTAAAATCATGATTTTTTTCAAAGATTGACAAATTTTTTTATGATTTTATTTCATAGGACATCATATTAGCTTAATAAAAATACCATGTTATTTTTATTTTCCATTCACTAGAACAAAATTTACAAGAGTTTTAGTAAAAGCAGATGCCATAACTTTACACAAGATGTCAAACATTAAAATGCGTTTTACTCGAAATTTGTTTTTTGCGAAAAGTTCAAACGGCGACAGCGATTGCTCAAAAAATTTTGAAAATAATTTGTTCAAATTTTGTGTGCGTGTTTTGTAAAACAGTAGAAGTGTTTTGACTTTCAGATTTATCAGTCACTGTTTTATTTCAAAATTTACAGTCCTTTATGTGAATATAATCACTGTCTTCTTAAGCAATTTCATATAATCACTAAGATTGTGTGCTCTAGTTTTTGTAAAGATAAAAATATCTGTTATCCTGAAAATTATTTCAAACATGAATAATAAAGTAACGCATCAAAATTGAAAAATTGTGAATTTTCTCATAAAATTTTTGTACAGAGCGGGCCCCGTTTATGTAATTTTGTGTACATTTTTACCAGTTTTTTCCCATTTTAATAATAATCATTTTTTTCTGCTTTCAATTTTAGGATTTTTTTCCTTAAAATATACTAAATAAATCTAAAAATCACAAAAAAATCCCCATATTTCCATGTCTTCAAAAAAAGTTTTGCAAGTAGTCAGATACCTTAAAATACTCTGCGAGTTATTTTTAAAATAGCTTTAGGATAATCTATTCATATTCGAACAAATTCTCAAAATTGTGCGTATCTTCGAATCCACCGTGTAGTGGGCGCAATGCATATTAATCTTATCGAAAATCCCAAAATCCTCTCATTAGCCTGGAAAGATGTGTTACAGATCAGATGTCGTCTACGTCAATAGATCCAGCGGCCAAATTACAAAGTCCGTTTTAAATTTCCCTTTGTTAACTTCAGAATTCGGCGTTAATAAAAATAAGACGGATGTATTTTTTAATGAACACCTAAGCGTTTGCTTACAAAATAAATAGTATCGATTTCTTAGTACACGAATCGTCCTTTATATTCTATACTACCCTTAAGTAAAGTATTATCTAAAAGAAAGGGATGGAGTTTGATGAGTCATGACGTTCGGCAACTTTATTTGATTAATGGATGTTTTTCCTTCTGTTTGTGATAATCGATGCCACCCGTCTAGGATTTTTCAAGGAATGCATTTCTCCCTGAGGGGAGTAATGTTGCTTTTCTCAGGTTTCCAACTTTTGAAGAGACATAAGTTCCAGTTTTGTCTTTTATGACAGATGGAAAGATAACTGTATATGAGTTACTAATGACTAAAAAGTAGTAACTGTATTCGAAAGTGGTCAAAATTATGTTTCCTCCCTGGAAAAACTGTGTATTGTGTTTTGGAATATTATCTGAAGATAAAACTTTACCACTGTTAGGTAAATTTTAAATAAATGCCATACATTTATGTTATGTTCATTCTGTAATGTACTTAACAAGGGCTTCAATACAGACTATTTCAATTGTAGTTTCCTTCATCTTAATTTCGTTATTCCAAATCCATTTATTATTTTCACAGCAAAATTTGCTTGCAATTGTATTTTTAATATTATTTAATTCATTAATTTTCAGGATATAATTTTATGAAACTCACACAGTAGTGATTTTCTTTTCTGAACACTATAGAAAGACTAAAAATTCGTATGTACCTATATTGCCCAAACCAGTCAAAATAATTGCAATGTAAAGAAATGATTAATCTGTAAATAAAATTATTTAAAATTAATTTTTAATATTTTTTATATTATTTACAGTTACATAACAAGTTGTTAGTAAATATTAACAGTAAAAAAAAATTTCTTCACTTGGAAAAAAAATATATTCTAAAATATTTTAAGAAATTGTTCATTATATATGTAATTCTTTTCTAATCGAAATTAAAAAGCAGTCAGAATGACTTCCTTTGGGAAATCTAGTATTAACAATTACTGATATTAATAGAAACAAATGAATAATTTTTGAATTTCATATACATAACTTTAAATGGAATATTTCCGAAATAACATTCTTTTTTTTATAATTCATTCTATATTTTTGAGCTCTGATCTCTTTTTTTTCGGATAATTGATATGTTTATTACTAACATTCAAACAGCTTATTTGTGGTAAATATTAATTATTTATTAATGTATTTCTGAGATATATTCTGTTGAATATTAAAAATAGTCAGGATCGCTGAAATCAAGAGAACTGGTCAGACAAATGTATTAAGTGATAAATGGGAATTAGATTTATCACGTGTTCATGAATTCTGATTCATCAATTTTATTTGTTTTTAGCTATTGTTCGGAAAACACTGGTCTATGAAACTTTAAAAGTATAATTTAATTTTGTTAAGAAATAATTTATTGAAAAAATTCTGTTTTGTTTAAATTGGAAAACAAATATCTAAAGAGCTATAATTTATTCATTTCAAAGACAGTAGAGAAATAGTTTTATATTTGTTTTCTGCTATATTTTATACAAAGGAAATAATTTTCTGTATTTGTTAAACTTAGAAAATATGAGACCTTCAATTGCGGAGATTTACCTTCTTCACTTGTAAATAAAAAATAAAAAAAAAAAATCATTAGGTGGCGATCTTTATTGAAAACGTAAAATAAAAAATCTATTGATAGATAAGGATACATACATATTACAAATTTTTGAAAATTGGTTGGATCTAACTTGAAATAAAAGTATAAATAAAAGAAAGACACAAGAAAAATACCATTATGATGAAGAGTATCAAAAGTTACTCAGAACAGATAATTGATACCTTTAGAAAACACATACCGATAAATATGTGTAATTTTAAAATATAGTCCTATTATGTAATATTGCATTAAATTATTCTGCATAATAGCATAAAAAATACGTATAATGTTTAATTATTATGTATCCTCTGAACGCATTACGCATTATTATTTATTTAAATGTTTTTATTTATCCATATTTGAATTTATTCTTCAATAAAAATGAAAATCGTAAAATGTACAAGGAAATCCTTTTCACTCAAATTAAATTGATGCAAACAATTGCCTGGTATGAAACCTATAATTAAAGAAGTAATGTAAAACAAAAGTAAGCCTTACTTATTGTTAAGCTTTCGAAACTCCAAAAGTATCAAAGAGAAAAATAGATTATTTGAAAGGCTTGATGTAAAATACTTTAATTTTGAATAATTGCATCCTGTTTTTGGACATTTCTCTGCTTCTTAATTAGGTTTAAAATAAATTAAAATAATGTATCAATAAATGCGTAAAGAAATATTTAGTTTCATAAGATTTAAATCTCGTAATTACGCTGTTGTTCAGTGAACATTTTAAGAAAAATATTTTAATAGAACGCACAATACATTTTTCAAAATTAAATGATTTACAAGCGATTTCAAAGATATACCAGCAAAAATAAACGAAAATGCACCCTCAAATATCATATTTTTTTTTTATAAAGCTATGATTAATTCCACATTTTTTAATAAATGTAAATAATCCCGTTTCATTTATAGAATATAAATTTAATTTCAAGCACTGAACTACACGACATATTTTGCAGAGTATTGATTAAAAATTTAGAACTACTCATTAAATTGAAGGAAACAAATTGTAATGCGTTTACATAATCTGATACGATGTTTTATTTTTGCTTAATCATGAATAATTGACCTTAAACTATAACAAAAATATATATTGGATATTTTTTTTTTATTTTACTGTGCTAACAGAAATTGAATGAATAATTGTTAGTTATGTCACTTTATATCAGACATTAAATACTTTTTTTCCCCTCTTCATTAGAAAAATAACCATTTTTTAAAAATTCAAAAGTAATTACACAGCATAGCATGTAAGACATTATCTGGCAATGAGTCAATTTGAGAAAACTTTTTTGAGTTTAAATTAAAATTATGATATTATTTAAGTAAAAAAAAATGTGTTCATTTTAACCTAAGTGATGTATTGAAAATATATATTTATTCAAACTATGTTGCAAAAATACACGATATTAATTACCTAGCTTTGGAACTTTTAATATATTGTTACATAATTCAACGATTTTCCAAAACAAGAAAAGTTAACGTATTATTAAGCAGATTTTTACAGGATAAATCGAAACCTTTTTCTTTTACTCTGCAAAAAAAATCATGAAATTAAATTTAATTGATTTATGTATATAGTAAGACCACGCTTAACGCTGTTTCGGTTTAACGCTCTTTTATTTGAATTGTGGGATTCAACGAAATACTGTACCATGCGTTAGGCTTCCCAATATCCGAAGCAGTTTACGTGTGTTTCTTCTTTCCTGCGGTATTTTACGAACATATTTGTATCGTTTCAAACATTTGTTGACATTATTGTAAGTAAAAATTTATATAATATAACGATTGCCATAGTAACAAATATTAGGATCTTTAGTTCATGTTGTTCATGTTTAGTTATTCATAGGTGATAGTAAAAAACACGAAAATAAAGCAAAAAGTAAAAGCATTTCAGTAGAAACTGAAATACAAGTGATTAGAAGACTAGATACTGGTGAACGTAAATCTGAAATTGGTGCTGCATTGAATTTGGCAGCTTCAACAATAAAGACCATTCTTAAGAATAAGGAAAAAACACTGTCATCGGCAACTGCAACTATGACAAGCACTGCAACTGGAATTACGCGTTCTAGAAATAATACAATAAAGGAAATGAAAAAATGACTTTCCATATGGATTGACGACGAAATTGAACGCAATATGCCTCTAAGCTAATATACACTCACTTCCAAAACTTAAGCACGAAGATGTAAAACGAAAAAAAATCAACAAATACTGCTTTGATTGACACAAAATTTGTCAGTAAAGAAGCATAGATATTTATACATAAAACAAATTCAATAATTATATACAGAAATGAAAACAGTATTAAAATTTTGTAAGTTATCTGATAATGTCATAATGGAGACTAAAACAGAATTATGCATAAAGTGAAAATAAAAAGCATAAAATGAAAAAAAGGACATTAATAGAATATGTGATCCTCCCTCATCTGTATGCAAAGCTTACACCTTCTGACCTTGCTTTCAATTAGGTGGTCGACCACTGCAGAATTAAGCAATAGCCATTCTTTTTGTAGAGAAGTTTCCAACTCAATAAGAGTGGCTAGAGGTGGGAAACGTGAAGATACAGCACGGCAGAGTGCATCCCAAAGATTTTCAATGGAATTAGGGTCGGGCGTGTATGCTGGCCACGTCATACGCCCAATCCCTTCACTCTCCAGATAGTCATCAACGATGTTAGCTCAAAGGGGACGTGCGTTATCGTCCATTAAAACAAAAGTAGGGCCAACTGCTGCAGTGTACAATCTCACAATGGATTCTAGGACTTCATCTCGATACCGGACAGCCGTCACAGAACCCCGTTGAAAGATGTGCAAGTCGGTGCGCTATTCTAATTAAATCCCTGCCAACACCATAATGCTTCCACCTCGGAATACGTGATGTTAGGTGATGTTTTGGGGCTAATTGCATGTTCTTTGTTTACGCCATATCCTTACACTCTTGTCATCTGGCTCCAGAGCAAATCTTGACTCATCAGTAAACATGACATTGCCCCAGTCAGACACAGTCCAATTGCCATGCTCCCGGCACCATTTTAATCGTGCCCCTCTGGATTGGATGGATAGAGGAACACAATCTCGAGGTACCCGGGCACACAGTCCATTCATATGTAATCTTCGGCGTACAGCAGCTGCAGATATAGCCTTACCAATGGAGGCAATAACCATAGATATCACACGTGTGGAGGTCGCTCTACGATTCTGCTTGGCTACAATAGCAATATATAGATCTTCCGCGGGGGTTGTAACCCTTGGGTGACCACCTACGGGCCTTCGGGCAACTGTCTGTGTGGTTTGGAATTAGTTCCATAAACGTGAAATTACAGAATGATGAACGCCAAAGAAAAGAGCAACATTTGGGATCGACTGTCCTGCGTCAATGCGCAACACAGGACTCCAGCACTCAGAATCTTCCATTCGTTTTCTGGAAGTCATAGAAACACGTACGTCTTGAAAACAAATTGTACGAAAGTTTTAAACACCTTCTATTAGCACTTTCAATCAACTTCTGTAGCCCTTTATAAAGCTGGTTTCTTATAAGACTCCCCTTTTTGCATATTTCTTGACGTGATAGCCCGATTGGCTGTGTTACCTAACATATTTGCATTTTTCCATTTACCTCTGCAGCGAATTGCATCCTCTTCAATTCTGATTGGCTTTGGAAATTAGCATTTTCCTCTCCGTGCTTAACTTTTGGAAATGAGTGTATTATAATGGAAAAAGCAAGAGGAATTTTTAATTGAAAATATAAAAATAATGATTTAGAGTTTTATTAATTTGTATATGTATATTCATTAATTATGTTTCTATACTTGTAAGAAATAAATTTTTCTCTATCGTTATTAAAAACATAATTAATACATTTAACGGTAAAATACCAGACCAATTTTCTACCCATCTTCCCCTAACTTCATTATTTACATGATGAAATAACCTCGTTTAACCCTTCTTCATATTACGCTCTAACTTCATGGAACATATAACTCGCGTCAAGCGGTGTCTTACTGTATATGTATTTTTGCATGTATTGAATGAAAATCAATGGGAAAAAAATACTCAAAGGGATTTAAGGAAATTTAATATAAAATATTTAAGTATTTAGAAAGCAAAATATTTTTTTAAAAAAATAATCTCATACTTTTCTTTGCATTGTCTTTTTTAGCATCAAATTAACAACACATTGTTTGATGATGTCCACTTTGTTATTCATTTCATCATTCGAATGTGTGTCTTAATAAGTGCGCATACTTTTCATAATGTTCTTCATTTCGGAAGACGTGGAAGCTTTTCATTATCGTCGTCAAAATCTGCTTTAATGATATTTTGAGCTTTACACAAACTCCAAAATGTTCTTTTAAGCTGTGGCTGTACACACATTGGTATCATCTACTGCAAGGGATTCTTCCATTGATATAGTAAGTCAGTCCAATCTATCTGCTGCTTTCCGTATTTTGTTCATTCCCCGAAGGAAAATCTTTTCACTTTAAGAGGAAAAAATGCACAGAAATACATAGTATTTTGTAAGGACCACTAAATTATTTCGCGTTTACCGATAGTTCGTCTTAAGCGTTCTCACATTAAACATATTTCACAGCATTTCCTTTTATCAAGAAACAGATATCACACACTCATAAATTCGCTATAGCATCATATCAAAGCTTACACATGCTCTTTATAGAGGTTCTCCAATCCTGAAACTTTTAAATAGAACTTCTTTAAATGACCACTTTATAAACCTATTCCATTAAGTCCACTTTAAAAAACTCATTTCTTCCTAAACCTCTTCATTGTCATGTATATTCTTCCTTTGCTTGACAAAACATGTTTTAACCACAATCCTCTTAAGAGTGTATTAAAGAGAATCAAGTCCCCAATCTTTCCTTAAAAATAAATTCGTATCGAAGATTATTATTGTTATACAATATAATGTCCAAAATTAAAGTCACAAACATGTTTTTCATCATAATGTAAAATACCTTCAGTAAAATTGATAGAGTTTGTATTTCATATATTTTGAAGAACGGGTAGTACATTATATAACTTATAAGTGTAATAAAAGAAGTTTAATGTTAGTTTTTGAGGAACTACTGGATTGAGTCCATTCAAACATATGGGATTTTGCCTCCAATTTTGTAAATATTGATATAAAACAAAGGCGTTTGACTGTTTGTATAGAGAGAATGACTTCTTATAATCTCTTAGATGATCCATTGAGATGGAGAGTATTTGACAGGCTTGACGCTGACCAATCTCATGCTCGATGCGTACAGGTGGCCCGAATGTGGTCTGTTGTTCATGGAATCAATTCCAAACAAGTGGTACTGTTGTGACATCTCACGCGTCCTTCCTCTAACATAACATCTGTGTTCTTTGACGGCCACGATTAATGGCAAATCTTTTCCAACCCAAATCCAAGAAGTGAAACGAAGCATAGATGCAAATAAGATAACTTTTAAAAGGATAGAAGTTTTAGTGAGCGCGATGGCAATTTAGAGAAAGTTCATTTCAGAGAAGATAGAAGTGTTGATAGACGGCTTACCTAGAATCAAGACACCACCTCGCCATTTAACCAAGGTACATACCATTGTACGACCATTTGGAGAAATATTTGAAGTAGATTGGAAGTTGAGTATTCAACCAAGATAGGAAGATTATATTCTGAACGCGAATATATTATTGAGATTGAGATTAGGCGGATATAATATAATTATATTGATAAGAGATCTAATTGTGCGATCTGTTTTAATTAAGACTACGTGTTTTGGTTTATTCTCACTTAATATAAGTTTGTTCAATATCTAAGTAATCTAAGTTAAATTCTTAATAAAAGTCATATTAAGAATTCTAAAATGTCTCATCATTTCGAGAATCTCACACCTCTAACTTACGCTGAAACCCCATGATATGGTCATCGAAGGACGGCCATGTCGCACTGTTACCTGGAAGAACTACCAGGTTTGCCACAAGGATCAAAATCTACACAGGATCGCTACTTGACATTAGCGCACGACGGCATAGGCTCTCAACGTTCATCAACTATTTCGTGACTTTGCTGCTGTGTCTGGAAAAAGAATTTTCAGGCAAACAATCTATGGCCGTCTTGCAGAAACTAGCTTTTACGTCCGGCGTCCAGTCTAGTGCGTCATTTTGACTGCATCCAGCAGGAAAGACCGAATATTGTAAAATTAAAAACATCAGTGGTGGTCACCTAATATTGTGGGCGTGTTCTTTTTTCTACCAGGCATAATAATTATCGTCGAATCTTCACCTGGAGATAAAATGAAGCTCCTTTTAATTCCTGCTAAGTAACAAAACTGGATGAACTCGGTGGAGAAGGAATCATTGAGTGTAGTAGCATAATATATGGGAGTTGTACACCCCTGTACATTTTCGATGTGGATATTGTTAAGGGATCACATACCTTTTAAAAAGTCGAAAATGGTTAAAAATAGTGAGCTCTTTAAAGCTCTATAATTTTTTTATTATTGTTTCCTGGAATGTAAATTTTGGAGGAATAAACAAATAGATATTACTTTACTTAAAACATATCCAACAAAAACATTTTTAATTAGGATAAATTTTTAATTCGATAATTACAAAAAGAAATTTTGGTTTTCTTTTCGCAAGTGATATGAATTACGAGCAGCTTTATAAAAAAAGTTACCAATATTTTTTGATGAAATTTTTGCTCAGTGTTGTAAATTGTGATATCTTTAAAAAGACGAAAATTTACCAACATTCAGACCAAGCGATTGCATAATTTTTAGTCTGCCTTGATTGCCATCATTAAAAATGACAATTGCCTCATTTGTAAAAATATCAACAATCTTTCTACCACAACCTAAAGTTTTTGGGCATAATTTCCATATTAATGAGTTAATGGACTCATTATTATTTTGGGGTTTACCCCCTGGACATTTTTGTAGGAGTTTAGGTTGTGATAGATCATTAAATACAGGTTTTATGGCATCCATTACTGCCACTGGCAATTTGTTACTGTGTTTAAAAGTTTCCACACTACCCTCTAAAACTTTATTTTGATATTTACACCAAGAATTATGACCTACAGGACAAAAACTGTGCAATGGTTCTTCGTCACTTGAACGTATATGGAAGTATACAGCCCAAACAGCGTTTCGCATATCCGACAGGTATGTTTTATTTTGTCGGATTGCATTTCCATAGTATGTTGTGATTAAGTCGATCATTCTGTCGGTCAACCTTCCCTTTCCACCAATCGACTTACCATCACCGAGTTTGAAACTCATTTGTTTTAATTTTCGTCTAAACGAGTTCCCATTCGTTTTTGAACATGTCCAACACATTCAATTTTTGAAACTGTGATATTTTCTCAATGCGGATTGGATGCAGTAATAGATGAGAATGTTTTGGAATCGCCATCCCCAATGTAAGATGTATATCTCACAGAACGATGACTTATTGAACGCTGAAACATACGAACCATTCCCACAGTCTCCATCATGCCAGCTGAGCCATTGTGATTTTTCAAACATTCTTTAACGTGAAGAATTTTCCACTTTTTGTAAGCAAGTGACCCTTTTCTTCGTTTCCAAGAGTCACATCCCTTACAGAAAGAAGACATCACTTCCGCATCAATACACTTTCCTGTTTTGTCTCTTATAACAGCACACACACCAACACGAGAAGAGTAGCCATGGGATTTCCACGTTCCATCTCCACTAATTATTATATCAGAAGAATTTGTCAAAATTACCTCTTCCAAAGCTGCACTTTGCATTGAAGCTTCTGCAACTTCTTTACTACACAATTGCAGTTTGTTTATAATGTTATTATAGGATTTTTCAGCAACTGGAGGAGGAAAGTCCATAACACCAGAGAAAGTTGTCATTGTTGCATGACCCTGTCTAATTGTCCTCATTGCGTACACAAAGCGTCTGTTTATTTATGGAATGTTTTTTCTTTTACCCAGCATTTTTGAATTTCTAAACGAACATAAGTCTTTACAGTTTTTGCATTCAATCGAAAAAACACTAGACAAACCTCTAACACATTTTTCTGTGAGTTCAATATCTCCAACACATTTTTCGCAAGAAGCAAAGTTTTGTATGTTTGTAAACATAATAGTTTTATCAAACACTCTATAGCCATCAAAACCGTCATCATGTTTAAAAAAAGATGAATCAATATCTTGCAACTGAATTTTTTTTCCAGATGCACTGTTGTTTAGTGTTTCATCCACACTGTGTACAGCTTTGCACCTCGTGTGCATATTACCAGTAAACTTCCTTTTCTTGGGACGTTTACCAGATGGTCGTTTGGAAAATTCAATCGAATTCATCATTCAAAAGTTTTAAAAAATTAATATTTTTCCTAAAACTTATTTTAGAATAAGATACGGTGTGAAAATCAGAAAACGAGCGAGTATAGAATCACAAATCACTTTTTCAAAACAAAACAGCAGTTTATAAAGTAAGTAGAAGTTGTAGTTAATGTTCAGAACAATAATAATAATATTTGAGGCTTAGATTCAAGCATTTGATAATAATTAGAATGAAAATATTAGAAACATAGAAACGCAGCTGTCACCAACGACATGACAGCTGTCACCCTGGAGCCGAAATGTAAACAATATTTAAATGACCTTTTCTGCTCTTTTTATTTTCTTAATAACTTCCGTGCTATTGGGAATATCTGCATGCAGTTTCTTTTAAAACACTCAGAAAGGTTTGCTCTATAAAATAAAATAATAATAAAAAACTCATAATTAACTCATAGTGCTATAGGGATGGGAACCTGGAAGCCTATGTCAGTTTTTATGGCGTGAAATGCATTTTTGTGGACGATAAAGCTTGGCAGCAAAGAACATACATTGTTGATGAATTTCATTAAAGAGTGGATATTCACCATATGGAATGTCAATCGAAGTCTGTCGATCTAAATCCTACTTAACATATTTGAAAGGTCTTGGAAAAGTCCTTTCTCAGCATACGTTCTCTTCCCAGGAATCCCCTGTAGTTTAAAGTCACGTGTGGTAAAATGGGCTTTTTTGCCAGAAATATTTTTTGACACCCTCAGAAACACCATGTCAGCTCATTATAAGGTCTGTATATTGGTTCCCGCTTGTCACATTCCATATTAGACGGACGTTTTCAAAGTAAATGTATTATTTCTGATTCATGATTTCACGCTTTTTTTATATCCTTTATCTTAATTCAAAATTTATATATTTTCTATATGGTATTCTTTCTCACAATGTAATACATTTATGTTCCAAATTTCATGGCAACACAGTAAATTTCATTAGTTTTTACATTTTTTATATTTGTGAACTTAGGTTGGGACTGAGTGTAAAAGGTTTATAAAAATCAATTTGGAAGATGTACAATAAAAAATACGAAGAATTTATGTGTTTCCTATAAAATAATTTTAAAAGTCTGATTTACTTTGAAAAACTTCAATCGCTATGAAATTTGTAGTCTATACGTGCTAAAATGCTGTGAAAGATAAGATTTTAATTTTTTAAAAAATGAAATATTTACGTCCAGTAGTAAAATTTTAA
>BMAV01011828.1:450955-483497 GCA_019973955.1 Trichonephila inaurata madagascariensis | reverse complement strand
AACCTAAAATATTAAAATAAATTTTATAATTATTGTTGAGAATTTTTTATTTTTTGAAATAATGTGTAAGTAATACATTATCATAGTTTTTATATAAAATACTCACCTTAAGTTTTTCAATTTTCTTTCTTGTTTTATGTTTCTTTAGTTTCAAACATTTATACATATGTAACCATAGTTGTTACTTATATCCTGTTATTATTTCATTTTCTTCAGTACATCTACTTGCTGCTTGAACCAATTTTATAATTTGACTTTTCAAGGTCTTATGAATGTTTCTTTTAATTATATTTATTGCTATTTGCTTTAATTATATATACTTTAAAATCCCTTGTTTTTAAATATTATCATTATGTTTCAATACTCATGAAATTTTTTGGCATAAATCTAGAATGTCTGTCCGTGTCAATTTGGCACCGGCGCCTGTTCAGTGTGTTCTCCTTTCCGCATCTTTACAGGAAATTTGAAAATGTTCTTGGTTTTTAATTATTTTTCATCGTAATTATACAGTAAAAGTTTTGTTGTTCTAGTTCATTAGGAGAAATTTTACAACTAAATTTACCTAAAACATCCATTGATGTAATTTCGACACCAAGGTAACTTATCATCATAAATATCTGCCGTTCATATTTTCGGGGGACGGCGGTAATCGGACAAAAACTTCCCTAAGTACTATAGCACATTTTTTTTTTCGCCTGGAATGCAGTGTTATTGTGTTAACAGCGTAAAAGAATCTATTTTTCTTAAACTTTTGTGTCTAGTTGTTTCGTTACATAGCATTTCGTAATCTGCTCATAAAAAAAAATCATTCGATTTTCGAACCTTGTGCAGAGCAGTCACGCTGAAACGATGGTTTGTAGAAAAGTTCTAAGCCCTGATGAAATGGCTAATTTATTGCAAGAGATTTCTCAAAATGTACCGGACGGTTGTGAGTTATCTTGCTCTAACTTAGATTCAGATGAACACATGAGATTGAGTGAAAAAGACAGAAAGATTCTGAAAAAAGTGCAGATATAATTGACAATATTCCAGTAAATCTTGCTATCTATATCGCTAGGGATGTCACAGAATGTATACCACGTAATAGTAATGTACCTTGCAGATTTGAGACTCGAAATGTTTTGCGACTAATCGGGGGTCCAACAAGCTTCGCCAAACATAATGTCATCGCCAGTTATTATATAAAGGGTCATAATATATGTTAATAACATGAAATGATATTAAGAGGTCTTAAAAATAAACCCTACTGAACAGTAGTTCTGCAATTGTTTAGTTATTACAATTACTTTATATATTTTTTTATATAACGGTGTCGAAACGACACCGGCGGATGTGTAAGTGTAATCGAAATCCCGGTCATTCTATTGTTATTTTATATTCAATTTTGAGTTCATTCGTCTTTATTTTTCTTGAACTATTATGTAAAAATTATTTTGATTCTGACAACTGGTATTCTCCCATATAGTGTACTAGGTCTCTGATGGCATTTCCTAATCCGCATCTCTATTTGAAAAAAAAGATGGTTGATATCCTCTCTCTCTCTCTGTATAAACTAATCTTAAGCGTACTTCACTTTTCTATGTTAATAAAAGTTTTAGAAAACTAGATACAGTTTTGAAATTAGGTCGATTGACCTTTTTCTCACTCTAATGGAATTTAAGTTGTTAGATAAGTTTTGGCGAGAGTCCCATGACTTCTAGTCTAGTAAACTCTGAAAATAATGTGAATTTTTCAAAACTCGCAGTTGGGCCTCTGTACAGAGGTCTGAGCTATATACAGGCAAAATATTATTTTAATAGAAGCATTTTTCACAAATGAAGAACATTTTGGAAAAAAGTTATTCTAAAATCATTTTTAGCCGAAATATTGTATTTAAATAAATGTTTTTTGTCAAAATGTCCTTATAACAATATTATACCTGTATTTAAATTTAAGTGACACAAATATCATGAAAATTATCCATTTATGCGCCTTTTTAAAATCACGGTTCCGAACGTAGTCGGATACCTTAATTGGAAAAATTGTAGTAAGATGAACAGTATAAAGCTTAGTAAACTGATTTCGTAAAGGAAGCATGGCTTCGCTGTTTCGTCTGACATGGTAAAAACTTTGACACCCATCAGTAGGTATAATAGGAATTCCTTCTTGAGCCATGACCCTCGATAAAACTAATTTGACCAAAGTTTGTGAATGTGCCTTGCAGTATTTGTAAATAATTTCATCAAATGTCCCTCCTTGCAATTTGTGTATTGTCAAGGAGAAGGGTGGTTTCAATGGGAAATGATTTCTCTTAGCATGAATTGATCTATTTTGATTGAGAGGAGCTGTTGCAGATCTATGGTTGATAGGAACCATTTCCCTACCAATTTCTTTTGCACTTGCATAACCAGCCACTTTTCTTCGCGCTTTAACACCAACGTTGTTTGGAAATAGGAGCCAAACCTGCAGATCTATATTTAGTTCATCCAATTCAAAGTGTGACAGTTTAGCTACAGCCCCGTTTACTAAACCCTCAGCAATATCGATGTTTGCAGTTGTCATATAGGATTTATCTACAAACGAAAATAATTTCGTAGGGGGTAACCCTAGAGTATCAAGCTTACTCTAAGTTTATGAAGCTTCTCTCTGGCAGCTGTTTTTTTTGCGCCATCAACTTCACATCCCGCCAAATTTGGTGATTTTCAGTTATTTTAGTTAACTTCTATGTCAAAAAAGCTAAGGCATGAAGTGTCGCTTGACTCTAAAACCGGTTTACGACGTCAATTACGTTAAAACGCTAGTTAACATAGTTTGCGATTTTTTTTTTAAGCTTTAATTTTTTTGATGGCTTAGTTTCTAAAATATACTTTCCAAATTTCCCACATAGACAACAAATAACGCCAACTTTTACACTAAAAATGTAAGAAACAAACTGCTGTAATGATTTCTTGTAAAAAGGGTATTAGACGAAAAATACAAAAACTTTTTTTTTAAATCCGCAATTTTTAGCAATGTCTCCAATCTTTGAAAAAAACACAGATAACATTATTTGACTCTTGGAAACAAAGTTCTGTGTGATTATTTTTTATAAATAATGAAGTTATATGTTTGCATAGAATTTTGAGTATATTTTTTAAGAAATTTCAAAAAAAAACAACAAAAAAAAATTGTTATTTTATATTTTAAATCACTGATTTTAAAAGAACAAAGTATCAACTTTTTTAGTACAGAAATTTGATACATTACAATGGTAAAAATTCGTAAAGAACGATTGAAAAACTGTTTTTATAAAAACGCATCGATATTGACTCATTTAAAAAAATAAAATTTCATTCTTTTGTAAAAAACATTATACCGTATCGGGGCGAAACAAGTGATCTTTACGATTCCGTAATTACTTTTTGTCTGATTTTGGTTTGAAAGGAATGATCGTAATTTTAAAAAAAGACGCTAAAGGAGTCCGACAGCAATTGGGCGCGTGCGCAGAACACAGCGTAAAGGTGTTTTTTTTTTTGCTAACGCTTGAACACATTTCCCTCCTCATAATATTTCCATACCAGGGGCCTTATGAGAAAATCGATTCTTAAGGAGTAAACTCCAAAATTTTTAGTAAATACCCAAAAACGAACACCTGTCTTACAAAATTGTACAAATGGATAAAAAAACCAGTATTGCAATCTCTAATCAGAATCAAATATAAGTAAGCAATTTGCACTATTAAAACAATTAGTTTATTTTTAGAGCTTCTGAGTATTTTAATTAGATAATTTTAACAAAATATAAATTTTATAATTTGTTTTAATGCTATGGAATATTGTTTGTATCTTACAATATTTTTTTTCGCATAAAATATCTATCTTCTACACTTTTCGAAAAATATTTTCTTTTCTTAAAAGTTTATAATTCTATTTTTCGTTTTAATCCTTTAACCGCTGTTTTTACTGCACTTAAAAAAATATAATTAAAAATCTTACTCACGCATGTCTTGATCAGAAAGTATTATGATACTCGTAAAAAATATATGTAGATATATAAAAAAGCAAAGGAAATGAAATAAGGAAAGAACGATTTCATATCAAAGATTAACATAAATTATACTTAAGAAATTGAGTTATTATGAATTAGAAGGAATAAACATTTATTTTTTTTTTTTTTTATTCTTAAAAAGAGAAAAATCAACGACTACAATATTTGAAAAAATATGGTAGCTTTGTTTGTGCAAATCTCTTATACAAACCTTATGTATTACATTCTGAATTATAAAAACATTTTTTTTCACTTAAAACCATAAATAAACTAAAAATAATTTTTATGAGGGAATGTCAGAAACTTATTTTTCCGAATAGGTTTCTAGCAATACTATTATCACTCATCTCTTATATTCCTTCATTTTTGTAAAGTTTTAAGGAACATGACAGCATTAACATGAATTAATGATTAAGTAATGGATTTAATTAGTGCGAAGATTTAGTAAAGTCATTAAATGGAACAGTGATTATATTTGACCATTTAAGACATTAATCAATTTGAAAACTTTCTGGACTCTAATGAAATTATAATACCCCCATCAACTCCTCGAAATAATTAAATTACTATTTTATATATCATATTTTACACAAACATTATTAATTAAGAAATTAATCTAAGATAATGATATATTTAAGGAAATTTCTACAGTCATAAAATATGAATAAAAATATTTTTGGCCTAATTAAGATTAATTATGAGCAATATTAAAAGAGTTTAATAGCATGTTTTTAATATACTTAAATTGAATTTGAAGTGAATTAAAATAAGCAGGGAAATGTGAAGAGTTGAACATATTAAATTTGTGGAAAGCAAGAAAATGTATCAATACTTTGGATGAATTTTATTAATTTATTTAATTTATCTTTCAAGACAATGAATCATGTGAAAATAAGGTTTGTTTTATAACAAAAATTATACTAATATCACTTTGCAATAATTAGTATAATAAAATATGTGTTTATAAATAAAGATGCGTTGATTAATAATATATCAGTTATTTCTCTATTTTTGTTTATTTGTTTAAAGAGAAAAGAAAGATGGAATACAAAATAAGAGTTAATTATGGTAATATGTAAATCTTAAGTGATCGTAATATTTTTGAATATAAGTTTATCAGGATTTCAATGAATGTTTTATTATTGCAATGAAATATTTTCTTTTTTTTGATGTCTGTGATATAGATGACAAATCTACAATGGGACATGATACATAATTTAGAAATATCAAATTTTGGAAATAAATAGGTTTTTTGACAAAGAAACAACAGTGGGCGATAATTTTTTTTTCAATATAAGTAACAGATTTTTTAAGGATATTGTCACGTGTTTTGATTAGTTTCCTTTTGACATATCCGATTTCGTTTTATTAAGATTCTAGTCAAAAATATAGGGCCAATTATATACATTAAATCGTACATATATATATATGTATTAAATCATGCAAAATTTTCGTTATTTAAAAAAAGTGTATAATTCAAATAAATGCTGTGTAATTCAAATAAACAGTCATTTGATTCTTGCTGTTCGGTATTTTATACGTTTCAAAATACTAAGCAATTAGAATAATTTTTTTTTCATAAAAAAAATTTCAGCTACACTAAGCTTAATATTTTGTTTTAAAAATTATTAAGAAATATAATTTATTACCCCATTTACCAAATTAAAACACACGCAAACATTGTTAGTATTCTTCACGTGATTATTTTATTTTTATGATATTTTACTCATTGTCATATTTTTGCTTAAAAATAAAAATATGTTCTGCTGTAACTTAAAGTTCTTTTTTTAACCGAATTTGAACATGTTTTTCAAAATGTCTGTTTAAAGTTGATCATATTCTTCTTATGGGGATAACATTCATAACACATTACTAAGGGAATGGAAACTGAATGCTAAAAGAAACTCCCTTCCCTTGAAAGAAATTTTAATTAAATATAATTATTCAGTTTTTTTTCTAGGAATCCTATGATATCGATCTTGTTTTTGTAATCATATTACACTTTACTTGGTCTTTCTGCACTTTTTTTTTTAAAATTATAAGGTTACTTTGTGCAATTTTACGCAGGAAAAAAAATATATCAGACTAAACTTTAATTGAGAAACGCTGAACGGCTAGTTTTTTATGTTCCCCGTTTTCTTCAATGATCACATTTCCATATTTTCTAAACTCCTTAAAGTATTTGCAGCTCTCAACAGACTCATAAGAAGTTGAAAGTACATGAAATGTCAAATAAAAGAATACAGTTTTGTTTCAAATTTCCAGTGCATTGTCATTTTTTTCAGTAATTTCCTTAAGAATTCAAAATTTCTATTAAAATAATAACTGCTATAAAACGAAAAACTGAATAACTTTTTCTTTTTTTTAATAATTAAGCTAACACTTATAGGCAGAAAAAAATTAGAATTTATGAATTATTTAAAAATATCGTAAAAAAAGTTTTAATTAAAAATCAGCAATTAAACTATTAACTTAAATTAAACTTTATAAAATGTAGTATTGTACTTAAAAACTCAATAAACTTCTTTTTTTACACTCATGTTGCCTTGGAATAATATTTTTTCGAAGCTAAAAATGAATATAGAAAGTTCTGCCCAGAAATACATTTATATTAGCACATAATGAAATAAGTAAATTAAATAATATTTCTTTTAAAAGAAAGTAATATTTTCTTATTAAATGAGTTTATCTAACTAGTTATTTCAATACATATGTAATCGTTAAAGTGTATAATTCAGTTATTTCATATAGTATTTACGTATTTCCTGAAATAACTGGGCAAGTCAGTTAAAGTCTATAATAGATGAAAACTTTCATACTTTACCTAGTTATTCTATGAAAAATTACTAGGTATTCTATAAAACAACTAAGAATAGACCGCTAAAATAAAAAAATGAACAATTTCAAAGATATTTTATAAATTAATTGATCATAAATAGCTAAAATCTCTCGAAGAATAAATTTTCTCTCTTTTGTGGATGAATAATTGATAAATAATACGGGAAAACAGATGATAAAATTTATTATTGCTCATATAGCTAATATTAAACAGAAAGGGAAAAAAGAATATGTTGCAAAATTAGATTATAGTTAAATATTTTCAACTAAAATACATGCTGTGAAGAAAATACGTTGATTCATAAAAAATATTGTGTAAACAGTTTAAAACAAAAATGTAAAAGAATATTAATTTAAATGTTATGAGATAACTTTGTTTTACGTTTCATTATTTATTAGATCACGGATTGCTGTGATGACTCTTCAGATTGGACTGCTTATTATTTGTGAAACAAGCCCACACTTCTTACCATTACACATTTTTTTTTACACGAGCACATTTAAATCTTTGTCCATTGCCGCAACTTTAAGCTGTTGCAATAGATCGAAGCATTTTGTCAATATTTGGAAATTCTTCAATGAAAATTATTTCTCGCTGACATATACTGAACAGATACATAGAGTAAAATTGTTTTTTATTCGGTCGTATCCTTAGTCGTGAATTTAATATTTTAGTGACAAGTTTGTGAGGAGAATGCATTGTTATTTTTTCTGAATCTTTTTTTTTTTATGTAGTTAGCAACCATTAGTGATTTATTAGTAGTCATCTGGTATTCACATAAAATTAAAGAGCCTCAATTTTCATATACACAAATAATTCTGGTTTATTTATTATTAGATAACACACATCTTATTCTATAAAATTAAAATAAGGAGAAACTAGAAGACAATAGGTTTACACAGTTTATGCAATGATTTGCAATAAATTTAATATTTAAATTACGAAAAATGTACTATACAATAACAATAACATCACTAAATTCGTATTTTTGCTTTCCTGCATATTTGTTATAATAATAAAGTGTACTAAAAATATTGTACTGTTTGAATTATTTCTTGCAAAACAGAAACAATTCAAAATTCTTTGAAATATCCATAAAATATCTGGATTTGAGACCTCCTCATGGTTCGAGTGTAGTATAGGAGGGCCACTTGGCGCAGTCCATTTTTTTGGCGACTAAAAGTGGTCGCCAAGGTACTTTTTTCGGAATTATTTATTATTTATTTTATAATGGATTCTATATCTCACCATAACATGAAGATAAAAATCTCCAAATCCAAAGAAAAATAGCCAAATCTGAAATGGCCCCCCTATACTACACTTGAACCCCTCTTCATTATTAACAAATACTGTTTTGAAAAATTTATTTATCCTATTACATTAACAATAGGAAAATTGTATCCATATTGTTAACCAAAATTTAAAATGTATTATTTAAAATATCCAAAACTTAATAAAGGGTTATACACAGCGTGGTTCCTGAAGAAGTATACACTTTCCAGATGCTGTAAAAGTGCATCAGTCAAAGACAGGGACCACCTCAGTGAACCGTAAGTAGATGTACTTTTAAAGGCTGCTGACAGAAACGACGTAAACTATAAAAGGCGTCTAATTTCTCAAAATGGCGGTATTTAAAGTTTAAGAGGCTTTTCGCTTTTTTGAATTTAGCAAAATTGAACCCACGAATACTGTACATCAGTAATTTTGTTCAAGATTGTGTAAGGAACCTTCAACTAGAAAATCTGTCTAAGAATTATATATAAGAAAAATTCAAAACCACCGCCGATTTGTGCAAAAGTATAAGTCCCGGACGAAGCGGAAACAGCGTACTTTCATAGTTAGTGAATATAGTATTTTTCAATTCCCCTACTATTAGCTCACACTCTCTATATATTTATTTATTTATCTTGGTGGAATTTTCAATCGTTAATAAAATACATTTTAAAGCGCTCAATTCAGCTGAAATTTAAATTATAATGAATAAAAATTAATTGATTAAAAATAATTATTCAAAGAATTATAAATTCAGCCACGTTGACATCATTTTTGGCGACTTAGAGACCCTTTTGGAGATTTGTGTCAAAACTTTAAAAGATTTTTTTTTTTTTTTGACGTTTCATTGACGCATTCAGTTGAACTGAAATTTTATAGACACAATTATTAAGGATGACAATACAATACTTTTATGATAATTAATAAAAATCAATTACCACTTAAAGTTGTTCTTCCGTGATATGTATATACATATGCATGTTATTTGTAATAAGAAAGAGCTAAAAAATAAAATTTTTCTTTGTTGATCTAAGTAGGAATTGACTTAAAAAAATGTTTTTTATATTACTTGTTACATTATTTAAATTACTTAAAATTAGGCTTTTAGTATAAATATTGGAAATTATGTATTTTTTTATTTTATTTTGGAGGGATATATTACACCCCCACTTCAACTACTGTACTTCATACCAAAACATTTAAACTGTCAGCTGGTTGTGTGAACTAAAAGCGAAATATTTCATAGATTTTGAGTGAAAAGTGCTATTTGAAGAATCAAGGTAAAATTTCCACCTTTTTGTAAGCCAGATCTGATTTCATAAATTTTCCAGATAGAAGCTCTATTTTGAAATAACAAGATTACACCCCCATCAAACTGAAAGAAATATTACTGTAGGTGCGGGAGATGAAGAAATTATTTTTTAAATTTCTGATATTTTTATAAATCCGCTAATCTTTAAATAAATATTGCCTGAACGAAAACAAACTTATTTTTCCTTCTTATTTTTTTTGGAGTGAAGCTTAGAGGATACAAAAGCTTACGGCAAACTTGGAACTTCCAGAAGAAAAAAAAATCTCCATCTCCCTTGTGGGAAGCCAGAAGACAAGAAAACAATTTCACACATATTATGAGCGCATTGCTTGTCCTTTAATATGAGAGGTACTTTATTTGTGACAGTTGATGGGAGAAAAGAATAATGCCGATTTCTCTTATAGGAAGTATATGGATATCTAGAATTACTGAGGATTAAAATCCCCTAGGAATATAAAACGTTAAAAAAATGCAGGTTCTCCCTACAGAGTAAAACAGACGGGCGTTTTAGTTAAAAAATTAATAATTTTCAAATTTTTATTTGAGGCACTTACATTCAAACGAAAGAGTTTTTCATATATATTTTCTATTCACCTTTTTTTTCCTATTTTATTACACTATTTTGATTATTTTTGTATTTTCGTTTTACAGTTACAATGCTATTTTAGGTGTATTCATATCAAGTAATCATATTCTTTTTTTTACATGTTTGGAATTTATTTTTTCTAATGGCTATGTTCCGATGACGTTTTATGCCGTCATCCGTGCACACGAATAAAATACATGAAAAATAAAACGTTTCTTACATTTTCACCCTGCGACAAAGAACGTTATCGTAAATTCCTAAAAGTGGAAACTATAAAAAGCTAAGCCATTTTTATTTAAAACGTATCATACTCCTACGTCTTTATATATAAAAAATTCGTATCACAGTGTTTGTCCGCGGTAAACTCCAAAGCTATTCAACCAATTTTAATATAATTTTGTGTATAGTGTGGGATTTTGTCCAACATAAAATATAGAATAGTTTTTATTTCTATTAAAGACGTCACATTTTTTTACTGCCGGAAATGTGAAAATCCGGGAAACGGGAAAGTTAGCAAAATGTCGCAATATGTGTGTGTCTGCTTTGTTGATCAAAGTGCACAAAAAGTGAATGTCTGGCGTATTTCGGGGCGTGGAATCCGAATTTCGAATCAGGTTTCAATAATACAGCGAACTTTGCCGGATAATGCCGGTCAATCGTATTTTAGACACATCATGGCAAGGGCTTACCTTAAAAGCCTTGGAGCACGAAAACTTGGTTTCTGACGTATTTCAAAAAGGGCAATACGTATCTAATATTCTATCTGAGAAAATATCTTAACTTTGACGTTTAATTCCGGAAGACCGTCTATTACGCGAACCATGGCAGGTGCTTACCCTAAAAGTCTTAGAGTGGGGAAGAGTGCGTTTCTGATGTATTTCGAGATGGCGAATGAAAATCTGAAATTTATTTTCTGAAATTTCTGTAACTTTGTCGGATAATGCTGGATGACCACATTTTAGACACACCAGGGCAAGGGCTTACCTTAAAAGCCTTGGAACGCGGAAAATTGATCCCTGTTTTATCTTTAAACGGACTATCTGAATCTGATATCCGATTAGAGAAACTCCTGTAATTTGTCGGATAATTACGAACGACCATATTTTACACAGACTGACGCAGGGGCTTACCCTAAAATTCTTCATGGTTGAAAATTGCCTTTCTGGTGTATTTCGGGTAGGTGAACGAGAATCCGAAATCGAATTTTAGAAGATCCCGAAATTTTGCCGGATAATGTTGGGAAACCCTACTGGAACTGAACTCGCAGGTTCGAGGGCAATGAAAGTTGTATCCGGTTGCGTCTAAGGACGGGAAACGACAATCAGAAACTCCCATATTTCAGAAACTCCTATAACTTTTGCTGGATATTACCGGAATCAGGTGGAAAGGCCTTGTATTCGAGTCCGACGTCCGGAATTTCATTCTCTCTAGCGACTGAAGGTACACAAGCTGCGGAGTCAAAAGTCAGTCCCTTGTGCGGTTTGGAGTGTGGAAAGAAAATCTGAAATCGAATTTTAGGAGTTCTGATAACATTGCTGGATGATGCCGTATAACCATAATATTCACGGACAGTTGCACCCCCCTCATTTGCAGGCGTAGGAACGCAAAAAGAGAATCCTGATCGGGATAGCTGATCTGAATATTCCCATCGATTCAAGAAAAGCCCATAACTATGCCAAACAACGCCAGACGATCACATTGCGAAACAATGCCAGATCCGTAATTTAAGCAAACTATGGTAGGGGCCTACCTTAAAGTTCTTGGGGTGTGAAAAATGATTACTTCGTGTTTTTCTGGGTAGAGTACAAAATTCTGAAATCGAATTGTAGAAGTTCCCATGATTTTGCCGGATAATTCCGGACGACCGTAATATCCCCTTCAGAAATTAAACTTGCAGGGTATAGGTGCAGCGAAAGGGTCATCGGGTGCACCTTGGTGTGGGGAACTAGAATCTGGATTTGGATTTCAGAAATTCATCAAACTTAGCTGGATATTGCCGGATGAGGTTCTTAAATATCTACAGTTACAAAATTCTACTATTTTTTTAGAGTATTTATTGCTATAATTATAAAAGACATCCGAACGTTTTCTGCGTGCATTAATGATTACAGTATGAAAAAGTATTAATAACTTTTTTCCCTTTCATAAATCAATTAAAATTTCTTTAGATATTTATAGATATGAGAATAAAAAATAAACATGAGTGTTATCTCGTATCTGGATATACATATGTATTTTTTTTTACTTAGAGCCATCAAATTAATTGCAGCAATACAAAAGATATAAGGAAAATAATTTATGCTCAAAATTAGTTCATCTAAATTAGAGTATATCAATATGATTAGCATTTTCAAATTAAGGTATTTATATAATTCATTTCTATAATATAAAATATATTTTAATTTAAAAATATATATATAAATTGAAAAGTGGTTAAAATGTTAGATAAAATGTAATCTTACGTCAATATATATATCTTGCCATATTCATTCTCTGGACATATATAGAAGCAATTTTATCCAAACTCATCAGTTATAATTAAGTTTATAACATTAGGAAAAACATTGTTAAGTTTTTAAATTATGTATTTTTAATTTTTTACTCTTGACTTTCATATATATAATACATTCATTTGTATTTATAATTCCAACATTTATATTTTAAATAATAATAAGGAGGAAAAAACTGAAAAACAATATTAACATAAAAATAATAATTTTCAACTTAAATTCAGAGCTGTAACGTGCAATGAAAATAAAACTGATCTCAAAAAAAGATTGAAAACTTAGATAGACGTTCTTTTAAATTGCTAGAATATTTTAGCAGTTCATGTTATATAAGTTAATTTCCAGACAGTTTTACTGATTTCAAACTGATTAATTCGCATTTGTTTGAAGCAAACATTAAAAATTGCTTGTAATATGTTACATTAGACTTTCAAACAACAAAGCTTGGTTTTTGTAGGAGGAACCCTAATCAAACATTTTAATAAATCTATTTTAAATTCAGAAAAAAATCAAAAAGGTATTATTCTTGGATGAAACGCAATCTCAATACGAATTTATGCATCAAAATTTATTCTGAGTGCAACAAGAATTTGAATTATCATCGTGTTTCTTGCAAAACTCTTTTACGTTTCTACTCAAACTTTTCAGGAAAAATAAATTCCCAGTGTTTCTGCATATGCATCATAAGCATAGCTAAATCCCTCTTGTAATAAAACAAAATATTGCCTGTTCGATTCAAACGTTATTTTTTTTTATCTTAAGAAAAGATGTCTTTGTTTTGCTTTTATTTAATTCTAAATTCAAATTGAATCTAATATTCTTTGAAACAATTGAAAAAAAAAAGTTTTTTTTATAGCAACTTTTTATCTACTTTCATACACATTTATATTTATCTTTATCTCTGTCTATCTATATACCATTGTGTTTCTATTTATATGTTTTAATTCGGTAAGTCCATAGGATTCTTATTAAAATTTGAAAAAAAAAAAAGAAAAAGTTAGAAAATATAATTTCTTTCATGAATGCAAATGTGTATAGTGTACAATAGAAAACTCTTCGTATATACTCGGTATTAACTTATTATCATTTTGAGAGACAGTTAAGTTTCGCACTTTCTCTGTGATGTCATCAAATTATATTCGTGTAAGTCCGTATTTTACGCAGTAAATTGCGCATATATCTTCATACATAAAGCTATTCCTTTCAAACGCTTAGGCAAAATACAGTGTATTGATTTCGGATCTTTTTGGGTATACAGGCGACAATTTTTCCTATCAGTGAGAATCAAATGTCGGTTCACGCTAATTA
The DNA here is from genome assembly GCA_019973955.1 of Trichonephila inaurata madagascariensis. Classification (NCBI taxonomy): domain Eukaryota; kingdom Metazoa; phylum Arthropoda; class Arachnida; order Araneae; family Nephilidae; genus Trichonephila; species Trichonephila inaurata. Next base: position 469,668 of record BMAV01011828.1, on the reverse strand, counting down.
AATGATGCTCTAAATCCTTCTAATTGGAAATTTTGCTCTTCTTTTGCTTTTCTACTTGCAATACCTATCTTTCAAATCTCGCCATTAGGGGTGCTACTGTGGTTTGCATTATGTCGGACATAGTCATTTTACTTTACCGTTATCTCACTTTCAAAGTTTCAGCTCCCTTCGTTCACAAGTATTCTTTCGTATACTTTCCTATGCACCATATATATATAAGTAAACTTTTAGAACAAAATTACTCTAGTAAATTTACTTTAAAAAATATTCTTTTTTATATGGATACCCGAGCGGCTCGATGAAAGGTAGATTTGCCCAATCTGCGAACCAGCGCCAGAACACCTAGACCCTTGCCAAAAATGCCTAATGATGTTGCATGAATCTTCCAAGAGGATCTTCAATCTGTCTCTTTTCACGTTACCGCCCTCACTGGAACGAGAAGCAGGAAACTTTTTAAGTCATTGTATGGTGCCAATCACCTGTCTCACAATAAGAAGCTCCTCAAGTGCCCCTCGCAAGGTAAATTTTTAGAATGAATTTCAGCTCATTCGGCCAGTAACTACTTTCTCGCAAGTGGCAAGTTTATTGATTTGCCGACTGGAGGTTCATGCACAGAGCACGTTTGAGACTTCTTCCTGTCAACGAGGCCAACTCTTGAACAGGATCATCCTACTGTAGTTGCAGGCGCTGTGATCATCACGACAAAACACTACCACACGTCATAAATCATTGAGCGACCTCTGCCTGGCGACCCACCAAAATATAGCCCTTGACAGGGTCTGGAAGGCAGTTGACTTTCGGGGTGAGATCATCTCCGGCAACAAGGAAGTGGGTAAAAAGATACTACGATCTGAGCCTGTGGCGGTCCTTGATAGAAACCCATCAACAGCGTCACGAACCCTGTTGCAAATCGGGGGAGGTTCTTTGAGTAGGCAAGAGCATGAAAAACAAATAAGTACTCATTATTCATTGCCCTCTTCAAGGAGGTGGGGTACTCCTCTGTCACTAACAGCCCGTTTGTAGTCGGAACACAGGGTGTGGGGGAGAAGAACAATGACACTCAGGAAAAACTATGTTCCCTCACATATCTGGCTCTATTCCGGAAATTTTGTGTCTCTGCCTTCATAAGGCGTAGACACAAAGGACATTTACATTGAGCACGTTACTGGGCACTATCAGTACGGTCACGAATACTCTTTCAACTCTGTTTGTTATTGAAGACAAAGATCAGTAAATTGTATTTAATTTTCTTTATTTATTCTTTTTATATTCCATTTTTCTTTTGTATTCTCACTCTTTGATTCCTTGGTATGAAGTTATCAAACCCATCTAGCGGTGCTCTGCGGCCCTCGGTGCCTCTGTGTTTGAAGTTTAACATTACTATTGGAACGAGTTTTTAACCGACCTTCACCAACTAATCCTCTTGGGGAATTTTTGGGCTAGAATTCGAGTTTAATTCACAGCCATCCCTCTCAAGAAGAAACCCTGATATGCAAATGAGTTAAAGTATATAATGTTAGAGTTTGGTAATTGTAAGGCAGAAGAAACGGAGCATCTGTTGCAGCGTTACTAAGGTGAGATTAAGGATTTAGGCAACTTATATATATATATATATATATAAGGACGGAGTTTTGCTACTAGACTAAATTAGTGGATTAGGAATTGATAGGTTAGGATTGATTAAGGTTAAATTAATCTGTTTGCTTGCGCTTATTCACTTAGGGTTGTTGCCTTCTTTATATCACTCCTAGGGCTTCTTTTTGTGGTTGATTAGTGTGATTGAATAGTAATAATAAATTAGATTTATCACAGAAGTTTCTGGTCATACTTTGTTCCCTCCAACATCTTTAGGTAGGCAGGACGGTGAGGAAGCGACTTCAAGGGGAAGTCACTTACACTACGTCAAACATTTTTGACATGGCTGAACGAGGTCTTAACATGGTATGACGTCAGTGAATATGTAAAGATTTATTTCTCTTAAAAGGTATTTCCAACGGCTTTTATGCATTCAGAGTAAACAATACGAACAAGGACACTTTATTATTTATTTTACTATTCCAAAATGTTTCTGCCAATTAACCGTTTGGAATTTTCTAAATTTTATACATCTTTTCAATAAAAATATACATACATTTTACTTTTTGTTTTCATTTTTTTCCTACGTACAACATGCAGTTTTTAGCGATTTATAAACTTCATTCACATAATAATTTTAGTAATTCAAATTTATTATAATTTTGTAAGTAATTTTGTTGATATTCTAGGACAAGGATACCAAACCCAAAGACGAACTTGGGCCAAATAAACATGGTTTAACTTTCGGTCGGCCACAAAAAAATCAATATTCATAGAAACATAGGTTTATTTCGAATAATGCCTAATAATAAATATATATTAAAGAACAAGAACAATTTAATATTTACTTCCTGACACAATTGACATCTCTTCTGTGCCACAATCTTTTCCATTTCGGTAGTCATTTTGATATTTTATTATATATTATTGTTTGCCACTATACTGGCCGGGACTCAAAAATACTCACCGTGGGCTCCAATCTTGACACCCCTATTCTAGGATTATGATCATTCAAATGTTTATAAATAAATTTCATATTAAAATTCTTTTACATTACTTTTCATTGAAATTTTTGTTTTAAATTTTACTTTAGCGCAATAATTAAGGCAAAAATAAAGGGAATACATTTTCACCTTAAACCTTACTTTAACCTAACAATCTTAGTCCTGTAAGAATTTGTTACTCTATGACTGAGTCTGCGTTATTTTCTCCTGTATTCTCTAACTATTTTTATTATTTTGTTTTCAGTTCCTACTTATGATCACATTTTGTATATTAATGATTATACCATACATAGAAACAAAAGTCAATAAAATATTCCTCAAAATATCTTCTTATTGTACGGAATATTAACAAATATTACGTATTAAAATAGAAACTTAAGGTCAATTATCTCAAAATAAATCCTTTTCAGGACTAATATAATGCAATTTAGTTTTATTACAGTGAAATTGAATGCCGATTCTAAAAAGTTGACAGAAACACTTTAACAATTGTAAAAAAATATTCTAAATCTTCATTATTCATGTTTCCATTTATTTTTTTTTTATTAAAGCTCTTTATTTCAATGTTTGTTTTATTTGTACAAATGTTAATCACTTAAGAATGATAAAGAGCTCCAATTAAAATCAGATCATGATTTTTCTTTTAAAACGCAAATTGAGTATTGCTTTCACTCTTTTTTTTCTTTTTGTATCCATATCTTAAGTTCTTATTACATCTGAATAATAAATTAACCCTAATTAGTCTTGCTTAAAATAAAGAAAGCTCTCTCAGGCTTCTTCATAAAAAGTCTTCCTTATTACTAGATAATAAGGCCACTTAGAGATAAATATTTCTTAATTTACTAACTATTCTGCTAAAAAATAAATTAGAATATTCAGTACTAAAAAACAAAGTGAAATTAAAATTGATTAAATACTTTATTGGAAGTCTATTAACACTGACATGATGATATATACTCCTTTGACTTTTCTTTCTGTAAAATAAACAAAATATTCTTTAAATGAGTTCTTTAATAAATATTCTACTTCATTTGTTTTTGTCTCTAAATTGTAACTTATTGGTGCAAGGTATTTTTTTGAGTACTCAAACATAATTTCGTGAAATATTTTTATTTTAATAAAACCTGTAAGCAAATAAAAGGTATTTAGTTTTTTTTTTTAAAAAATAGTTAATTATCCTCATTTTAAGACATCTTAAACAGAAAACAAAGTAATGAATAAAAGTACCAAAAATAATTAGCATATTATTTGGTAGTGATGATTATTTAGTAGCTAAATAATTATGCCACTTATTTAAATACGCTATATTTAAAATGAAGGTAGTTTTAAATTAATAGTTTTATGTGTTGGGACTAATAACTAATTCTTCAAAACTAATAGCAACTGAGTTTGTTGAAAGTACCATTAATTCAAAAAACTAAGGATAAACCACATTGTTCTTGTGATGCAGAAACTTATATCATTTGAATTTAAATGAAATTTGGTAACAAAAAAACTAATTATTCAGTGCACCTTAAATTAGACACAAAACAAAAACAATCAAAGTATCAAAAACACAACATTATTAAGATATTTGATATTCTTCAGTATATATTGCAACCATCCCTAAAAGCTATATTAAAATGAAAGTAATTTTCCATACTCAAAATCACGGCGTTTATTAGTTCAATCACCAATGAAATTAATCGCTTTGTTATCGTAGTTTAAATGATTTGAAGGGGTGTCGTAATACTTTTCTCTATAGAATTTCAAATATTTCAATTTATTCTAATAAACGTGTTGTAACCCATACGCGCAAGAATAGTTCTTTAACCATATTTGAGGTATAGAACTATTGCCTTTTTACATGAGAATAATTTATCCACTGTTCAAGATAGAATAATTGAAAAAAAATATTGTCTGTGTATAACCAGAGCTTAATCATACATCGTGGTACTGTATAAAGGTCATACATATCCTAGCAGTGACTGTGACCATGTGAAGTATATCTGCCTCTTCGGGTACATTGGACTTACTGAAATTATATCTTTGGAGGAAATGAATAGATATATTTTAACTGTGATCTTTCTAGACAAATTTTCCTTTTGAATGACTTCGCAAAAAAAGAAAAAAAGTATGTATTCATTGTTTAAGAGTGCAGAGTTTTATGCATCATTTGATACGAATATGTGACCATTTAAATGTTTCCTTTTCGTGATGTGATGCAAAAGGTTACAAGTTTTGCAAGCAACATTCCCTCAGGAAACCATTAGGATTCAGATGATATGTGTAATAGTGGTGTCAAGACAGTCTGTTTTGAATTTATAACCAGCCAGTGAAAATAAATTCATTTACAGCACAATATTGACGATAATTGGGTAGTCGGGGGAACCATTAACTAAGATTCAGCTAATGACTAGAGTTGAAATTGTAACTGATTTTCAGTTTCAATATGTGTAAGAAAACTGTTGGTGAATTTAGGTGAGACAGATGTAGGATTCCCATGATGATCTGAAAAATAAAAAGAGAATGATAGAAGGATGCAAGATCCATACCCCGATAGGTGCTTCATAACCTTTATTATCAAAAGTAACTTGAATAAGTTCACAATTACGTCATTCATTAATATCAGTAAACTTATTCAAATATTCCATGATGCAATGTTAGCTTAATTTCTATGTTCTGAGTTTTTTTGTTTTTGTAATTTGTCAATAAATAATCTAAAAAGGCTAAGGTAAAGCCGCAACATCAGCCTTCCAGAGATAAGAAGAATTGTTGTAGTGGTTCTGTTATCTGCTTATAACAGCCTTTTACGCACTTATAAATATAGACCTTCCACAGAACATTCCAGAAGCTGATTGTGTTTTAGAGAGTCTCTGAATTAGAGCAAAGCTTGCATTAAACCATCTTGGTACATATGATTAACTAGGTTAACTTTTATTCCACCAATTGTATGTTATTATAATTGTGTAAATGAAAATAAGTCCATTACTGATGTATCAAAAAATTGCATTCTTGAAATTTCACTATGTAATTTCTGCCTGCATGAATTGTAGACGCTTTTACAGTTTATTCTTGGCTTCATGTTCTTTGGCATTTAACTTCAGAACACGGTTATAATTTATGTTTACTGTAAAATTCGTGCAAAAATTGAATTATTTCAAAATATACAGTTCAGGATTTCTTCTTCATTTTTTTCGGAAACTTAGCACTGATTCGAGTGTTCTCTTAAAATAGGGTTTATTGATGAATAGAGAAGGGATAATTATCTGTAAAACATTTCCAGTTGATAACGTCAGATAGAGTGAAAGCCCTGACGTAATTGAGAAATGTATTATGTTAGCACTGGAGATTGTGTTCCTCGGAAATAGGCGGATATGTCAGAGTGCTGAAAAAATGTAAACTAATAGTTAGTTTCTACTTAAGTTTTTTTTTTCTTCGCCAATTAAACTGTTTTTAAGTGCAATAATTGAATTAAGGATTTGTACAGATATTTTGCATTAATATTTAAGTATATCAAATGCAGTCAACTTATCTACATTTGATAATAAAATTTACTTAAAAATATAAATGCGTTTATATTGTTATTGTTATTAATATTAGTGTATAATATAAAAAATAAATGATTATTTATATAAATTACACACAAATGTGGTTTGATGAATGTCGTTGTTCAAGCTCTCCAGAATTTACATCTTTTTTTACTGATTGCTCACGTTGAATAGATTCTAGGTAACATTTCCAAACATTAGATATTTTAATTAATAGCGCATTCCTTAATTATTGCCGGAGAAATTTCTAATGAACTTTTGAAAAGATACACTTCTAGGATGATTCTCTGGTAAAAGAATAGGAATTATGCTACCAAAAACAAACACAAAAGTTTCTCAATGTAGACCCAATTTGTGAAAAAATATATGACAAAACAATGCGAAACAATACCTATCTTCTATCTGTGTTGAGAAAAAATAAATTTAAAAAATCAATTATTAATTGAATAGCAAAATAATTGCACAAAACACATCAAAATATCATCACCACCCGCATTACCTTTTCTCCAAAAAATGTGAAATTTTACTCTGTGTACCGTATCTATTCCATTTCTGCTGCATCGATAGGCTTCAGTATATTATATCTTAAAAAATGATCCGAAACTGACCTATTTCAGAGCTATAACAAAAAATTTGGCAAAACATTTTAGCGTATTATCTTACATGCATCACGTAAGTAAGTCCTTAAATTAAAAAACTTGAATCTCTCTCTCAGATGGTGTAAATATCATAATTTTGCAGCGTTTCGAGCTCGTTCGCTTATGAGGTAGATAAAAAAAATAAATCACATATGTAATACTAACTTCAGATAAAAATTAAATTTCACGCAGTTATTGTTGAGAAGTAGAAGTAAAATAAGGGGAAAAAAAAGGTTCTATTTAATTTTTGTTTTCCATATCATGTTTTGATATCATGGATTATAAATTTATATATATATATATATATATATATTATAGATGTGTTTTTCACCAATTAAGATTTAAGCATTTGTTTCCTTAATGTAGACAATGAATGCAAAATAAATGTGTATAATATAAAAACCAAAATTGCATTTAATGACTAATATAAGTAATCTTATAAAAATAATAGATATATATTTGCCTCCTCCACCAAATATATCACAACATTATTTCAAAATATAAAAAAGTTCTCACGTAATTTAAAATGAAGGACACGCTTCGATCTCAAAGAGGAACCCAAAAATGAATGCTTTCATACTGTAGTGATGTTTTTAAAAAGTATATAGATATTATGTCCTGTAATTAACAAGGTGAAAAATATTTCAAGCATTTCTTTATTAAATAAAGCTCTGCCGACAGCTCTAGAAATCATACACAGGGAAGATGAAGAAGACAGATAAGAGCTTATATATATATAAGGATAAGGTAATGTGTTACAACATATTAGAAACCCTTAGTGAGTTAGGTTACTTATCGAAAAAGTCTTCATATCGTAATTTAATTACAAAGACTTGTCAAACTTTGATATTTATTAAAGAATCACACACACAAACACACACAATATTCCACTGATGTTCATTTTTTGTTTTGTTTTTTCTAACAATTAGCGTTTCCATCTGTTGCCTGTAGATGAGATCCGGTGGGAGTTGAATCGTTGCAGAAGGTATTATTTGGGATTGGCGGCAAGCCAAGGAAATCTTTCTAACCTTTTCTAGAAAATATATATGAGAAAACTCTTCTCTTCTTGGCTTTAATAAATATTTAATTTAGTTGCAGTGTATTTTGATCTCGATTCTTATCAAATAGATTAGATCATTGGCTTTATCGACATTTATAAATCAACAAGAGGGATTTAGTATACCATACGTTATTTCTTGTGTTCGATAGTTTTCTTTATTCTACGCTCCTTGTAACGTAAATTGTATGAAGTACACTCACTTCCAATACTTAAGCACGAAGATGTAAAATGAAAAAAACAACAACAAATACTTCTTTGATTGACACATAATTTGGCAGTAAAGTAGCATATATATTTATACATAAAGCAAAATCAATAATTATATATATAAATGAAAACAATATTAAATTTTTGTAAGTTATCAGATAATATCATAAAGCAAATAATAATATCATAATAATAATCAGATAATATCATACTGGATACTTAAGCAGAATTATGTATAAAGTGAAAATAAAAAGGAAAAAAAAGGACTTTAATAGGGTGTGTGATCCCCTCTCATCTGTATGCAAAGCTTACACCTTCTGACCATGCTTTCAATTAGGTGGTCAACAACCGCAGAATTAAGCAAACGCCATTCTTCTTGTAGAGCAGTTTTCAGCTCAATAAGAGTGACTGGAGGTGGGAAACATGAAGATATAGCACGGCCGAGAGCATCAAAAATATTTTCAATGGGATTAAGATCAGGCGAATATGCTGGCCAGGCCCTACGCCCAATCCCTTCACTCTCCAGATAGTCATTGACGATGTCAGATCTATGGGGACGTGCGCTATCTTCCATTAAAACAAAAGTAGGGCCAACTGCTGCTGCGTGCAATCTCACAATGGGTTCTATGACTTCATCTCGATACCGGGCAGCCGTCACAGAACTCCGTTTAAAGATGTGCAGGTCGGTGCGATATCCTAATGAAATCTCTGCCCACACCATAATGCTTCCTTTTCGGAATGCGTGATGTTCGGTGATGTTTTGGGGCTGATTGAGTGTTCCTTGTTTACGCCATATCATTATACGCTTGTCATCTGGCTACAGTGCAAATCTTGACTCATCAGGAAACGTGACATTGCCCCAGTCAGACACAGTCCAATTGCCATGTTCCCGGCACCACTTTAATCGTGCCCCTCTTGATTGGACGGGTAGGGGAACACAAACTCGAGGTACCCGGGCATACAGTTCATTCATATGTAATCTTAGGCGTACAGTAGCAGCAGATATAGCCTTACCAATGGACGCTGTAACCATAGATGTCACATGAGTGGAGGTCGTTCTGAAATTCTGCTTGACTTCAATAGCAATATATCGATGTTCCGCGGGGGTTGTAACCCTTGGGCGACCACCTACGGGCCTTCGGACAACTGTCTGTGTGGTTTGGAATTGTTTCCATAAACGCGAAATTACAAAATGATGAACGCCGAAGAAAGAAACAACATCTGTGATCGGTTGTCCTGTTTCAATGTGACCCACAGTACGCCAGCACTCAGAATCTTCCATTCATTTTCTGGAAGTCATAGAAACACGTATTTTTTGAAAACAAATTGTACGAAAGTTTTAAACACCTTCTATCAGTACTTACAATCAACTTCTGTAACCCTTCATAAAGCTGGCTTCTTATAAGACTGCCCTTTTTGCATATTTCTTGACATGAAAGCGTGATTGGCAATTACCTAACATATTTCATACTTCCATCAACCTCTGCAGCGAATTGCATCCTCTTCAATTCTGATTGGATTCCGGAAATTAGCATTTTGCACTCCATGCTTAACTTTTGGAAGTGAGTGTATATAATTATGTGATATGATTAATTCATCAATTATTGTATTTTTTTTTCGTAAATGTTTCTTTCGAGATTTAAGTACGACAATTTGTATACAGAGTTTTAATTCATTATCAATGGGAAGTGCAGCTGTTAATTATTTAAATAAATGCTCTTTTAACAAGAACGTAAAAAAAAAACTGTGATTTAAAACTAGTCCTTTCAAATATTGTTTAATCAATAGACTTGAAAATTAAAGAGGTCAAAATATTATTCACACTAATGCTTTTACTATCATCTTCAGAATATATTCAAGGAATCAGCTCAGTAACGCCTCACAACAGTTCTTAAATCATTAATACAAACCTTTGTATGATAAATAAAAACCGAAAAATCTTTCAAGAAGAGGTATTTAACAATTATATTTAAAGCAGTGATATTAATTAACACATTCTCAAAGATTCCATTTGTTATTTTATTTAACATAAACAAGATTTCTTTGTCATTTCCTCTCCTTTTTAAAGCCCAAAAAGTGAAAGTGAGAAGTTTCTTTCTGGAAAATATTTCGTAAGAAAAAGGAAAAGCAAAAAAAAAAAAAAAAAAAAAACGGATGATTAGAGAATAAAAGGTAGTAGCATCAAACTACACATAAGCTACAATCAGTTTCGGTTCGAAATTAATAGTTATTGAACAACATAAAATGAGTTTAATGTTCCCTCCCTTAGAAAATTAATTTCACCCACTAAGCCATAGTTTACTGAAACTAAGAAGAATGAATTTTTCGACCGGAATCTGTTTTTATTAAAAATCCTTTGCCATAAAAATGTCCCATCAAAATATAGATGTCTTACTGACTTTGCTTCAAAGATAAAGAATCATGAAGTGCACCGAGAGAACTTCATTTATCTGGAATGTTGTACAAGAATTTATGATCGCAATTCACTTTTTTATTTAGTTCATAGGTATTTCTATCATTAAGAAAGACATAATGGGTTTTGTAGACTATAAATCAATCCTTAACGAAAAATGTGCCTAAATTAAAAACATGTGTTGACTTAATTAAATGTAGTATTCTTTGAACAATTCTGAAAAAGTTTGCATGCGTGAAAATATGTATATAATTGACCATCATAAACAATTTCCTGTAAGCATCGTAATGTATTCAAAATTCAAGCCAATGAAACATTTTAAAAATCTGCAATGTACAATCCAATTTATAGTAGGCGCATTTCACTGAAGAGAAAATTAAGGCTTTTCAATGTTTATTCACAAACGAATTTGCAATAAAGTCAATTACAAAAATAATCTTTTGATTAACGTTAGATTTGGTAGCTTCTTAACTTCTCTGATACTATTGAAATAGCATTTTTAAAACGTTTGATTTTTTCAATAAATTTATAGAGCTATTTTTTTAAATGGAATAAAAGCTTTACTTTATAACAGGCATGTCAAACACAGAGCCCGCGGAGACATTTAAAAAAAATTTAAATATCAATCCTTAATTTTTTTTTAATTTTTTTATTGTTATTTTATTTTAAAATTTATTTCTGTTAAGCTTATAAAATTAAAACATATTAACTTGTTATATATTCTTGTTTTTTTTAAAAAAATCCGTTTTAATTATAGAAGTAGCCTTTAAATGAGAATTACTTTTTATATTTTTATTGCATTTTTTCATTTATTTTTACTATAATAAATTCTTATTAAATTTTTAAAAACATGTTTTCATGTTATTCGCTATAGATCGCAGTACGATTCATCGTGTGGGCGAATTTTATTTCTCTTTGAAATGTCCAATCAGTGACAGGTGAATAGCATGACGTCAGAGAACGTTGAAAACTTATTTTCTTAAGATTTAAAACCCCTAAAAGATGACAGAGACAAAGGGCAGTGTATACTCAATCGTTTATGAATGCAAATGGTTTTTGGTTTTTATTCATATTAAACACTAAACGGTTATTTTCTAAAAATATAATCTAACTTTGTTAACAATGAGTAAGGAAAGATCAATTTAAGAAAAGCATCGTAATTTTCAAGAAATTGGGTACAACAATATTTTTATGCCCTAAACAAGAATAAAATATTGTGCATGACATGTAAAAACTGTAATTGTGCTGCAAAGGAGTATAATTTTAAAATGCACTATGACACAAATCATAAAAGAAACTATGACCAATATGCTGCCAAACATTGAGAAGACGAACTGTCGGAACATAAATCAAATCTTCAAAATTGAAAGAAATGTATTCACTAAATTTGTTGAGGTAGTGATTGTGCGAGGGAATGATTTTGAAACAAGGTCAAGTGACGAGGGCAACAGCTGAGCTTTCACCCCCTCTCCTAACATCCTCACCACATCAACGGGAGGAAGTTGGAGCCTCGGCATATTTAACGTGCATCGGCCTCCTTCGCATTGCGGATCTTCAGTGGTACAAGACTTGAACTCATGACTCGAACTTGACAACTAGGCTACCATGGCCACCTAAATTTGTTGCAGACAATACAACTGCAGCAAAAACTAGTTATATTTTATCACTTTTTATCACAAGCACAGATCAAAACCATTTACTGAAGAAGAATTTATTCGTGAATACTTAATTAAAGCGGAGGAATTACCGTATATTTACTGGAATTTAAGCCACACTTTCTTTTTCCAATGTTAATGCTACTAAAAATCGGGTGCGGCTTAGAATCGAAGGGAAAGAAACTTGTTGGATGGGGTATTTAGAGATATTACAGATTCCCATATATATTTAAAAGTTTCTAATACTGATAAAATAACAAATAATTCACTTCTTATCAATTATCATTTTAAAATTTATTTTAATTTCGTAAAATTTGATATCGATAAACCTTTTTACACTATTTTTCATAACTTGTTGTGAATTCGGGGTGTGGCTCAGAATCAATGGCGGCTTAGTTTCGAATAAATACGGTATTATGTCCAGCACAATTAAAAAATATTTTACAGTGTAACTTTAAGTTAAAATTCTGTAACCCGTAGAGGTTATGAAATAGTCGAGAATTACAGTCGAGTCGAGTCTTGTATTATGTACATGTTTTTGTTGCACTTTTTGAAATTTTGATGAAGTGTAAGTTATCCTTGGAACACAGTTGGTTTGTCTTGCAACTGATAGAGCTCTTATCATGACCAATATTACTAAAATAGTTGTAAGATTAAAAGAAAAAAGCAAACAGCATGGTATCAGTAATTTTGAACATTTCCATTATATTATTCCGTAGCAAGTACTGTTCCTGGGCATGTACTTGGATATACTGTAAATGTTTTAAAATAGTCAGTTAAATTGTAAACTATATTCGAGCATGTAGATTTATGTATTGTCGGTTTGCTTTATTTCTGGAAGGTATAAAATATGAATTTATGGGTCAACTATATTACACAAAAATTCGATGAATTTTGACTCATAAAGTGTTAAAACGATTTTTTAAATTGCTAGATAAAATAATTGTTTTCTTAGAAACAAAAATATATATATATTAAAGGGCTGAGTTAAAAGATGAACATTAAGTAGAGCCCCTGGGTTTCTCGGTTGATATTACAAGTCAAAAGTACTTTCGAAATAATGCTATTTGATAATATTAAAGATTTCAAATAAAAATTGTTACTGACAAATTATTACAAACAAAAAGAGAAAACGTGTCTCACTTTGAAAGCCTTAAAAAATATAATGATTAAATCATTTAAATAGAAAATTTACAGAATATTCTTACCAAATTAAATTGTTAGAAATGCAGTGTTCGATCGAATGTTTTCTGATTTTAAAAATTTTGAATTACAATTTCACCTCTATGTATCGATACTATAAGTTTTGAAGAAAAGTTATAAATGGAGTTAATTGAAATCTATCGTGATTCTTTGCTGAAGCAAAAATGTTTCAAAGTAAAAACTCTAGATATTTATACATATTCATCTCTTGATCGGCTTCTTAAAGGTTATCATTTGTTACGTGTATAACGGCTATGTTCAAAAGCACATACTTATGCAAGCAACCATTTTCTTTAATGAAAAATAACAAAAATTCAGAAAGGTCGAGATTAAATAACAGACATTTATCATAATTTTTATTAAAAATTACACCGTCTCAATGTATTCGACGAAATATTGATGAATTGCTTTAAGAAGAAATAAAAAACGATGTCAAATATCTTCCAAATTTTACATTAAACTGTATTTTGTATAATAACTTTAATTTTTTTTTTCTTTTACAAACCAATACAAAGTATGTATTGTTTAAAAAATAAACTGAAATATTAAAGAATTATGTATGTATAATAAATAATACATTTGAGTTTTATAATCATGTTTTATTAAATAATTGAACATTGAAAACACGCGGCCTTCAACTTAATGTAAAATAGTTGATGGGGGCCGTGTGGAATCAATTGAGTTTGCCTTGCCTGCTCTTTAACGTTGTATCTGTAGAAATATAAGCACATGAAACGAGTCCTGATTAAGTGTACAAACTTGAAAGTCCAATATTCGCTCAAACAAGACTTTTAGAATAATAACATAAAGAGATATGTGAATGAAATGGAAAAAATTAAAAGGATCCATCACAGCTGTCAAGAACAATAGAGGAAAATTACCTTTTAGCATATGGTGTAAGTGTTCCAACAAATTTCTATACTTACATCTATAACAAAGTTTTTTCAAATAAAACTCAAATGAAAAATCGAAGCTAAATTAAGTTATTTTAGAAACTAACTGAAAAAAAAATGTATAGATTTTGTTAAAAGGAACGGTAGTAAAAATATCTCTAAGTTAATTATTTAATTATTGCAATCATTAGTATTCTTATTCTTACGTTAATTGTGAAAGTATTATTCTATACTTTTAATTTAATAATTACGAAGTTAAAATGTCGAGTTCAGACTGCAACAAATGAAAGGCCATTTGTTGTATTCAGTAGCTAATAAAATACTAAAATACTAGTAATACGCTAATACGAAACCGCGTTTTATTGCTATCAGTCTGGCGTCTCTGCTTTTAATACGCATATATACACTGTAATTCTGTTACTTTGATCGAAATTATGAAATGCATTCTCGTTTTTACTGTAAAAAAAAATCCTGAAATTAGTAAAATACAGTTTTTAATCCAATAGGGTCAGAATTATATTGAGACCACCAAATGTGCTAAATATTCGATGCGCAACTCAATAAATTATTAAACGTCAGGAAATTTCTAGTTCAATCGCAAAAAAAGGAAACAAAAAAGAAAAATAAAGCAAACACTACTGGTAGGATGTAATGTGTTGAAGTGGACTACTTTGGGAGATCACAAACGAATGCAATCTCAACTGTGACTGATGAATAAAAGAAACCAATCTCATCTAGAAGCGCTAGAACACTTGCTGTTGTTGAACTCAAATGTTAAAAATCCAGAAAAAATCCAAGAGGTTCTGAAACAGGAAAATAAATAAGATTTTATGTTTTGCGAGGGTTTTTAAACACCAAAATGTATCATTTGCAAAACAGGATTGGTTTAATATTTTGTAACCTGATGAAATCCAATTTCGTGTTAATTAAGGTATATTTATTAAGATAAAGGTCCATTAATGTTAATGCATTTAGAAATTATTAAAAACTACTTCTAAGTTAGTTAATAGTATTTCATTATTTGACATTTGTGGGGAAAAGGGAGTCAAAGAATAGGTTCCTGAATGTATAGTATAAGATGTTAAACATGATGTAGGCAGTATTTTAATCTGGAATATACCACCCCCAATGATTTGCAAGAAATTGTCATGTGTAAGGAAACAATGAACATTTACTGGTATATAAATGTTTTTGAAATGAATTTACGGTCATTACTTTATTAGATGTTTAGAGACATAAACATGAATAACAATAGAAAATACTAGAACAATCTTACTACAGTTATGAAGGGGCTTAGAGACAATAATACAGATCTACTGGAATGACGTCCACAAAGTCCGGATGTGAATCCCATAGAATATGTATACAGTTTTGTCAAATGCATGTTCAGTAATCAGTCATTTGCTTCAAACAATACCTTGAAAATTTTTTGCAGTAACAACGGGGAAAAAGGGTTGCCAAATGATAATGTTATAAGGTAAAGATCACTATGTTCCCCAAAATTAATGTCATAAATAAGGCAAAGGGAGGAAGACAAAATACTGATTTTTCTAAATGTAATGTAATAAAGTTTTTATCCTTCCATCTTTGTATTTTGTATCAAAACAAAAGAACACTAAAGTTCCTCTTTATAAATAAAGGAATTTAATTATGCAGAAGTGCCTAATTTATTTTTCCATAACTCTTTTAATAAGTAGTCCGGTAATGAATGTATGAATGAGTAAGAGAATTAATTTAATAATAACCTTAATATCTTCAGAAAAATTATAGATAATTGTTTTTTTTATTATTATGTATACCGATTATTAATTAAATATTAAATTAAATTAAAAAAAAAAAAAAAAAAAAAAAAAGACGCACCAAGAAGCAATTGCTCAATAGTAATGAAATTTCGTATGCAAAGACATTTGTACCGAACATGAAAATGGTTAAAATTTGGTGTCCAATGAATGAATATCGTCATCGCAGGATTCGAGTGCATTACGAGCAACTATCAGGGTTTTAAAGAGATCGTATCATTGGATTGAAAAAGGGAGGTTGGGCAAATCGGAGAATCGCTCGTCATATGGCCCGAAGCGATGCGGCCATTTGAAGATGTTAGCAAGAATGGGTGGAAAATGTCAGATTTCAGCATCATGATGGTAGTAGTTGACCTAGGGCTCACACAGATTAAGAGGCCAGATTGATTACCAGATCAGCTGTCACAGCGTCTGATTCATCGTTATCAACCATCAGACGTGCGACTCTCACAAGACTGTCCACCATGACCACACACAGACGCGCGGATGGAGAAAAATTTACCCTCGTACTGACCACTAAGCCACCTGCCACTGACGCCTGCAAGCTGTCGAAGCAGTATACAGTGGTGCTTGACTCGATCCGGTTGAAAACATGCTGACTGGGAGCGTATAGTGTTTAGGGAAGAATCCCGCTTCCAACTGTATACTGACGATTAACGAAGACGTGTCTAGAGACGCCCAGGGCAGCGTGCCGATCCTGCTTTCACTATTGCACACCACACAGGCCCTCGAAAAGGAGTTATGGTATGGAGTGCCATTTCTTTTGACAGCCGGACCCCTTTAGTCGTCATTAGAGATACACTTACAGCACAGTGGTACGTAGACGACATCCTGAGAACTGTTTCGTTACCGTTCCTTTCGCCTTATTTTTCAGCAAGATAATGCCAGATCACATACGGCACGTGTAGTTATGAATGGTTTTACAGCTTGACAAATATTTCCTTGGCCAGCCAGATCACCATATCTCTCTCTGAAAGGACATGTCTGATATATGATGGGAGAGCGACTGCATTGACTAGGGAATGTTGATGACCTGGCGCGACAATTGGAGCAAATTTAGCAAGAAATACCAGAGGAGACCATCAGGGAGCTTAATCACTTTATTTCACATCGTGTGGCAGCTTGTATTCTAGCTAGAGGTGGGTCAACACCTTATTGAGCTCGTTACTTTTAAGCTATGTTACTCTGAATTAAATCATACAATTTTTATGAAATTATAATCATTTTCTATTCTGTACATAACCTTTCTACCCACCAATTATTGTCTCAACAAGAACAACTCGTTCTTGGTGCGAGTTTTTTGTTATTGAGTGAATATGCTTGTGTTTGAAATGGAAAGATAAAATTAAAGAAACACAACCTTAAAACTTCAATTTACTCTAGAAAAAAAAGAAGCTTCTATTTTAAATACCAGTATATAATGGTTCTGTTTCTTTTTTGTACATTTTAATATTGACAAACACATTGAAACACGCATTACGAAACCGGTTGGACGTAAGCATTTTATTTAATCACGATTTTGCACTAAAACAGTTATAATTATCAATAATTATAATTATAAATAGTTCATTCAATGACTCAATATTTGTTATCTTTATTAAAAAATGAACAGATAAGTTAGAATTAATAATAATTAATTGCAATATGGAAAAAAACTAAGAATTCATGTGGAAATTTGAGATAATTACTGGAAAACTCTGAGATAAAAAATTAAAATTAAGTTTGTAAGATGTGTTTAAAGTAAAACAATGTGCAAGAAATTTAAATCTGTCGACTTCTCGATATTTTATGATTTCTTGTTAAGCTGTAATAATAGTAAAATACAAATGATTTGCTTATACCAAAAAGGGGATTTTTAAGCATTTGAAAAAGCAACATTTATTTTAAGCCTTACTAGATGCTTTATAAATAAAAAAAACAGCAACACTTTTAAGTCATACATTTATATATATATATATAATTAGCAGGTGACCGAATATTGTACCTAGTTTTAATAACAACCTTCAAAGGTAATAGTTTTAAGATAATGGATATTTCTGATAAAACTTTTTATGGTTTTATAAGATCCCCTTAAAAGTTTATTCATTCTTTTAATTTTTCAGCATATATTTTTGACTCCAAGCTGTAATGTACCTAGCTATTTCAAAAGCTATCAATATTCAACTATATATCACTTAGATATATTTAATTAATTGTATTTACTTTCTTTAGTAAGTGATACAATCATACTTTGTAATATTTAAAACATTCGATCAATTTAGGAGTACAAAATTCTCAAATCACTTATACTACTTTCTTTCTATGAAATCATTATTCTTTCGGTCTTGTTGTTTTTCCCATTAAAAAAATAAAAGGATCATTTGTTATCTAACACTTTTTGTCACCTTATTACGCTGCTGATGAAACCATTCTGAAACTCCTATATGTAATGACGACGAATTTTATAACATGTATCGATCTTTTGTTCAATTCTTGAGTTCCCAAGTATCGTTCTTCGACTCTTTTCAAAAAGTAGAACGAAGTTGCGCCATTTATAGCAAAGGGGCTTTCCAAGAGGTTATTAAGGAACTGCCCCGAAAAGCCGATTGCGACGATAAAAGGGTCTGAAGGAAAAATTGGAAAAACGCAAGCGAGTACTATGTGATGCAATTTAAATGCAACAGCAATATGGCTGTGAGACGATTAAGAAAGGTGTCTCATTTTTTGTTAGACTAGATATTTTAGGACTAAATATTT
>BMAV01011828.1:437904-448229 GCA_019973955.1 Trichonephila inaurata madagascariensis | reverse complement strand
ATACATTATCTACAACAGTAATTATAAAAATAGTGCTTTGTTATTTTATGATGAACTAATTTCTAAGTTAATCCTTAAACTGTCATCACCTTTTGTTATAATTCTTGTTGTTTTGTCACCTTTGTTGTATTTGCCTACGTACGGAGTCAAATGTTCGAAAATGCTAAGCGATTAGTAATTTTATGTTACTTTGCTGATGCTTATGATTTAAATTAATGGAAAAAACCAATCAGGAAAATATATGACAATTTAAATTTATTAAAATGAGGTATTTTACGTAAATTTGAGGAAACTGACACATAATTTCATCACAGTATATTTAATATTAAATGTAGCATATATTTAATTTTTTTTCTCACATAACATATTTAACACAGTTATAAAGGCAATGAACTAAAATCTAAAATATATTTACAATTACGAAACAGTTATGACTCATTGTACATTTTCTGTGAGACAATTTCATAACAATAAAAATAAAAACAATTAAAGAAACTATTGATGGTAGAGCAAGATCCTTAATTAGCTCTCTTGTTCATACTTTAAATACCGTGTACAATACATAAAAGAATTACGTCCGTATATGTTTTAGATATCTGGTTTTAAATAACATAACTTTATCCACAAAAAAATCTTCATAATTGGCATTTAAAGTTTTGATTCTTATTTTACTAAAACTATGCTTAATAAAAAAAAAAAAATTAAAATTCACAGCTCCTATAGCATGGATCTTCCTTGTTTTCTATCTTATTATTTTTTTTTATTTGTGGCTTCTCGATTGTTTTCCTAAACAAAATGGCAAGTATAATAATAATAATTTCAATCTAACACTAATTTAGAGAAACGTAGGCAAGTACCTTAAGGAATTCTAAAAATATTTAGTTTGTGTGGGAAGATTTGTCTTTAAAGCCTCAAAAATTTTGAAGAGAAGGGAATACAAGAATAGTTATATTGATATAGCACAAATCAATTACTTTTTAATAAAACTTTTATTTAATTGCAAGTGTTTAGTAAAGGCATTTTGGCAAGTTAAAGTATGTTTGGCTTTTTTATCATTTTTTTTGCGTTTTCTTATTTCTAATTTAACATTTTTAAACTTATTTTATTTTGATATAATCGTTCATTTATATATATTCTGTGTTATTTTATTGTCTGAAATGATTTGGAGAGAATACGCACTAAGTATCTGATAAATGTTTGTGTGTGCATTAGAATTGATATTTCAACTGTTATTTCACAATTAAAGTTTTCAAATAATATATACTTTATTTAAGCAAATATTTGAACATTATCACAAGTAATTTAATTAAATGTTCTTCATTTTTTGTTAAAAAATTTTAGATTAGTGAATTTAATTTTTAAAAAGAATGAACTTTTCACAAAATTTTATAATACTTTAATTTATCGTTTTAAGTCCATACATTTATAAAATTAAATAATATATTTTTATTGGATCCCATGAGTGTGGTGTTATTAAAAATATGATGTTACCATTTCATGATTGATTTGAGGATCCCCACCCATTAAGGAGCCGTGTTAAATACAGACTAGAATTTCTATTTAGATATCTAAAATGAGACTGTACAGGATTTTAGCATTCTAATTGTAACAAGGGTTTTTTTTACTGTTGTAAGAGTGAAGATTGGCTTAGAATTAATATTGGAATGAATTCAATTTTTATTGAATTTGGAATTGGCCAATAAGATTAAAACTCGTGAAACCTCTTGTGACTGGTATTTGGGCTTCTTCTGGATTTGCAACCTGCATGGCTGGAATTCAGTCCATCCTATAAACGTTCAGTGTATTCTTACTATTATTGGTTCTTATTTAAGGTTTATTTTGTTTCTAATCATAATTTGCCGTATAAAGAAATTAGATTAAATAAAAGTTGTTTAGTTTGATAATGAGTTGATTGATCCTTTACCCTCAAACATTAATACATACCCTGGTTTGTTTCCTAATACGAAAAATTTAATAAAATAAATTAATAAACTCAAAATTGTAAAAAAAAAAAAAAAAAAAAAAAATGGCGAAAAGTTTAATAATTTCAAAACAATTGATTCGATAGTAAATAAACATATGAAACAAAATAATTAAACTTATTACGCATGTATAATTTAGGGAATTTTTGCTAGGATAATATCACGCTTTCTAAATATTGTCTTATGTGTTTTTTCTTTTAAATTACTCAAGTAATCACAGATTTACTAAAATAATTCCAAATTTCTGAATATAAATTTGCTTTTCAATTTATAATCCATAATTTTGTAAAAATTGTATCCAAGTATACTGTTGCAATTTGGCTATTTTTAACTTTGACTAGGTTTGAAAAATAAAAATAAAAATCTTAGATTATACAAACTTAATAGTTTTATTAAAAATTATTTGAGCTTCAATTTATCTTTTAAGTAATATAATCAATTTATATGTGCGAAGTAAGTTTGTTAGGTATAATAAAAAAATAGCTTATATTTTTTATAAAAAACAGTCATATATTTAATTATATTGGCCATTCCCTTGGTTTGCCATACAGTATTTTAAGCGATATTGACAATTTTGAAAAAAGTTTTGGAAAGCTTCCTTTCAGAGGATGACTCGCTGCTTGTCCGTTTCTCTCTACTTTATATTTTCACTGGGCTTTAATTTTGTAACTTTTCAAGTTTATTCTAGAGTTTTCTAGAGCCGCTTGTTCCTGGGACGTTCTAAACATCACGCATTATCTAACTAGTTCCTGAAAAGTAAACTTTCCACAGAATGATAAAGTTTTTCTGGCATTTTATCAAAAACGGAACCGCCAAGTGGCTGACATGTACTTCGTCATTCATTGGTTGTCTCTATCAGCTGCTTACACTCTTTGTAAGAAGGGGAAAAAATCCAAGCAGGCGTATTAAGACATGCATTCATTGCTTACAGCATCTGTAGCTACAATTTTTAATTCACAGTAAGCTCGTAATCCTTTGAGATAATCTCTTTTACATTGGCATTGGACAAGCTACTGCTGATGAAAGAAAATATTAAAACAAAATTGTTATACTATTAATAACTATAATATTACTAATAATAGTAATTTTATATATATATATATATATATATATATATATATATATTTAAATGTTAACCTATTCATTAATTTTAAATCATCCTTGTATTAATCAAGTAAATTTTATCGGAATTGGGACTTTTTATGAATTCAAATAAATACTTTAAATGATTATACTGAATACTTTAAATGAATACTTTAAATGATTGAATTATGCAATTAATCTCTCAGTAGAATTTGTTCACAACAATTAAAAAATTTGTATTTTCATAAAATAATACAGACTTATTTATAAATTGAATATTAAGACATTACTCATTTTTCCCTTGAATGTGAATTTGATTATTTTTTATAACTTTTAAGTAACGATTATAATAAATTTTTAATATACAGGTCCGATTCTAGGGTGTCGGTCGCCCGCGTGCGAAGACCTAATGTGCCGCCCCTATTGAGAATTGTTCATATTTTGACTTATACTTATATATTTAATTACTTATTACAATACTTACATATTTACTTAATTATTATAAAAAACTTACATATTTACTTACTTATTATAAAAAACTTACATATTTACTTACTTATTATAAAAAACTTACATATTTAATTACTTATTGCAATACTTTTTCATAACGAAAAAAAAGTATTTTTCAAATTCGGTCCAAATTCCGCCTCGGATATGCAACCAGTTTTCCCGGGCCTAGAGTTGCTTCTGATGCTAACATAGAGATAATAATAAACACGGTAAGGGGCTAAATAAATTAGATCATATGGAATTACTCTCTTACTAGGAGTACACATGTAAGTGGACAGATACATATAGATCAGGATTAGCTTTTAATTTATGTTTTCTTTTATTTCTGTATTTTAGCGTTATGTTGTGAATCGTTTGATTCGCCTGTTTGATTATATGACATCTGGATGCAATTAAGACTTTTTTTTTTTAAATAATGCATCAAACAAACATTTTTTAACTTAGTACTAAAGTACCATTAAGTTACTACAGCACAAAATTAAATTTAGAACTTCGCTAACATTAATAATACTATGGAATATTGAAGAGATTTTCAAACAGGTTTTGCAATGAAAATCATTCACTCAAAGGAAGCTGCAAGATTCTTTCGCTTATAATACCAAATAAAACTACAAAATACTACCTTTTGATAGAGATATAACTCATTAAAAAGGAAAGCAAGCATTGTTTACAAGCGTTACAAAACCATAAGCAAAAATCACTTCCTTTCCCTATTTTGTTTTTCTAAATTGGAAGGTTTCCCCAAATTGAATTGAAACATTATTTAATATTTTCGTAAAGCAACTTTAAAAAAATCCTTTTTGAGATGCCTTTATATAGCATCGAACCACAGTGCACTGCCAGTGCAGCTATTAAACAAACAAACAGAAAAAAACACCTTTTTTAATGTGGTATTGTCAGTTTCAATACGAATTTTGCTGTCAGATGAAGGACGTTAGTAAAGAGTAGTAGACATTTATGAACAATCTACCTACACTTTAACATTCTGTTTGTTTTTTTTTTCTTAAACTATGCTGTGTTATCGGGACTTGATTTTTCAATAACTATTTAAAAATATTCAGCATATATATATATATATATATTCAATCTATTACAAGTTTTATTTTGAGAAATTCGTAAAAAAATTTGTTTGATTGATAGAACTATATACGGTCTGAGGCCGCACCTTGGCATGGCCGCTCGCGTGCAGTGCACGCGCTGCACACCTACTAGGATCGGCCCTGATAATATAAATATGTATTTAATGTATGATTTAAGTCTAAACCTTCTTTTGGTAAAAAATTATAATTATTTCTAACACATATATGTTAATATATTTTTTTTAATTTAGTGTTATATTAGAAATTTGCATTGTAATTTATGGATGAGATAAGCTATGAAGATAATATTTCGTTTCTTGGAAGTTACTAATAAACATTTTATATAACGCCCTTACATCTAGACCTTTTTGATTAAGCTTATAACCTATTGCTGTATCTATTGTACATCAGTTGTGGATGATGAATATGCCTGTTCTTTTTAGAAACCATTTATCTCAATAATTTCAATATTGGTTACACTCATAAAATATCTTCTTTATATTTCTCATTTTTTCTGCAAAATTTGTGAATATATGTTATTTTATGTTTAGTTATTTGAGGATTTTATATTAAGTTATTTTATAAAAATGTTTAGCAGTTTATTTCTTTATTTTTTTATAAAATACTTGGCAGTTATAATATGCCAGTTCAATTATCATTAAATATTATTTTTTACTCGTGACTTCTTCTATAATTCATCTGTACAATAGAATTTATGATAAATAATTATTCGAAAGTTCAAATTAGGCTTTAAAGTTTATATTTACATTTTTTTGATATTCATCCTTTCTTAGTAATGTTTGCATATCAAATTCTTATATGAGTAGAGTTGATGTTTCATTAGTAAAGAAGTTTTAGGATCATTAAGGAACCTGACTACGTTCGGAACCGTGATTTTAAAAAATCGCATAAATGGAAAACTTTCATGATATTTCGTGTCACTTAATTAGAATACATGTATAAAATTATGTTATAAAAATACTATTACTATAAAATAATTATTTAAATGCAATATTTTTGGAAAACATTAACTTAGAATGACAAATTTTTAAAACATTCTCCTTTTATGAAAAATGCTTCTATAATAATAATATTTTACATAAATGAAGTAAAGATTTCACCACAGAAAGTCTGAACTAGGACTTTTGAAAAATTCACATTATTTTCAGAGTTACTACCAAATAAAATAATTATCGGCGTTTTTTTCTTAAAATTACTTCTATCTGTTGTATTAAAAAATGGATAAATTCACTTCTAAATTATATATTTCAAAACTTTTAGTTCAAATTCTTTACTTTGGTCTGAACTATATACAGGTAAAATATTTTTCTTATAGATGCAGTTTCCTTAAAAGGAGAACGTTTTGAAAATTTGTACTTCTAAGTTAATTTTTTGCCAAAATATTGCATTTAAATAATTTTTTTAGTAATAATATTTTTAATGAAATTTTATATACGTATTCTAAACTAAGTGACACTAAATATCATAAATATTATCCATTTATACACTTTTGCAAAATCATGATTCCGAACGTAGTCGGATACCTTAAGTATAGAAGTAAATATGTCTCGTAAAAAGTGACTTTTAAAGAATATAGGTGAAAGAAGGAAAATCTCAGAAAGAAAATGTGATTGCTTCGGAAAAAAATATATGCAACAGTAGAAAAAGGTAAATGAACCATTGATCTGGCAAAAAATACTCAAGACATAATATTCGGACAAACGTGAACATGATGACTGGTGATAGGAGACTCGATATTCAAAAAGACATCGTCCAGACTGAATTGTGAATATTTCCAGAAATCCTGATTGTCCTCATCACCCTGGTACAATTTCTCATTTTGAAGTTAATGATAATGAAATAAAATAAATAAAAACCGAAACAATATTCTAACGCTTATTTCGACTAGTTTGTCCGCAGCATATTACATGCAAATTTTTTTCGGTATCATTACTGTTTCAAAGTAAAAATTCTTTTTCCGTTTTGTGTTGTGAACTTAATTTTCTTTTAAATTTTGCAGTATTCTTCTGTGAAAATGATTACATTTTTCTCTGTAAATTTTACTTATTTAAGTATAAACTAAGTGCGCCAAGTAGACGTCATAGGATTAAATCCTTACATATGCTAGGAAAATATATTTTCCTTTAGCTCTGCAATAAATGTAATAATCCTAGCAAAATAAAAGGGTCGAGTAATTTCCAATCGAACTTTGTACAAAATCGTTGGAAATATGGAGAGGAAAGTAAACAGTGCATCGAGTCAAAAACTTTAAAATTTAAATAAAAAACAATTTTGGTTTTATATTTTTTTTGGTACCAAATTGCGTGAAATTTGAACCTGTACGTATACATCATTTGCAAAGAAAATCTGTAACATCGATATAGTGCTTAAACATAAAAAATAAAAACGCATTTAGTGTACTAATATGCATATCTAAGCTATATTTATAATAATATTTTCCCAATGATACTTAATGAAATCTTAACATTTTTCAAATATAAATACAAATTCGATTATATTAAGGAATAAATCCATATTAGGGAAAATTTCTGAATAATTTTATGTTCTCTTCTCACCTTTTCTTAGTTTCTCTGAGCTTCAAAAACTTAAATGTTCCCTAAAATAGAATTGACTGAATGTATTTGTTTTTAAACGGGTATTTTTCCATCGTGATCACACAAATACTTTAAGTTTAAACGACAGAAATTCAAAACCAACTGTAAATCTACAGATTTTACGGAATCTATTGTTTGTTCTATCAAATCAATTTCCATTTCTTAGAAGAAAGGCTACGGTACTGAGCACTGCAATAAGGTTTAACCGATAAAGTTATTGCAGAGCGTTCCTCTGAAATGGGAATGACGGTCGTAAATTGGTACGAAGAAGAATTCTGTAAGGATTTAACGAACAATATGTGCTTTGACTTAAATACAAGAGTAATCTGTTCTATATTGATTAAGAAGAAAGTGCATCACATGATTGGAATTTTTATGATCCCAAAGAGGGGCGTTTAGCTTTTATTCCCCTTATTTTTTTTTTCCTTTTGTCTTGTTTACAAACAAAGGTAATAACATTACAAGACGGTGGCAAGATGCCTTATGGCATTTAGTGTGTCGAAAAAGAAAGAAAATATACGTCTTGAGATATAAATTGCGCTTTACGACAACTGAAAAAGAAACAGTTCTGCTAAAATGCTGGTTGTAATTCAAAACTACTGAGCAGATTTTTTTAAAAATAATAATAATAATTCAAATCGTAATAAATAAATAAATAAATAAATATTTAACCGAAAGAAAATATACCTTATTTCATCAACCTATCTCTAAGGAAAATAGTTTTGCTGAATTGAAAACATTGACATACAGCATACCTTTTTGTAGTGAACGAATTTCAGCTTTAGACATTATAAATTCCGTGTGTTTCACGTAGACTCGTTCTTAGAAACTTTTTAAGCAAGAAATTAAGTCTGACACATGTATAGCTGGGAATATGGTGAAATACTATAAACGTTGCACAATACCTCCTTTAAAACTGAAATATTAGCTATTCTAACTTCTTGTTATAGTGTATTAGATAGAACAATATTTGAATGGAAAAAATTATAAAAAATTAACTAAAACATAGTCGTGTCTCGGCTCCGTTCTTAATGGATCTGAAATGTCCGGATGGTTGAGATGCCACATCAGGTGTCATCCCCTTCACTTAACACAGGTACAAGACCACGGGGACCATCCCCACTTATGTAGCATCAGTATCTGATGTAAATTAAAATCAATGAGTCTGTAATCGAGGTATTGCATAACATTATTTTCTTACCGTTCTTGTTTATACTGATAGCTAAATATTTTGTGATAGAAATAAATAAATAATTATTTAAATGATTATTCATGTATAATTCAAATCGAGAAAATCCGATAAAATTTAAAAATTAATTTAAAATGTCTGAATTTCTAAGAAAATTAAAAAAATATAAATTGATTATTATGTTTTCTTTTCAACAACAAACTAATTGTGCTCAATACATGAAAGTGTGAAAACTAAACAAAAATAAAAATATTTAAATGATACGAAATATCCATTTATTGACATAATATGAAAGATAATGAATTTTTTCTTTGGACAATTTCGAATTAAAATTATATTTATTCAAAATGTAGAAAAAATTTTCTAGCCCCGATCTATTTCATTCTGATTAATTTATTTACAATAAAAAATGACTGTACCTAATGACCTTTTTTAAGTAAAAAATACTAAATTATATTTGGAAGTAATTTTTCTTTCTTTTTAAATCATAAGTGATATTTATTGCAAAAAAATTACTTTTTTAAAATAAATCCCTGCCAGAAGTCTTACATACTTGTAAAAAATAATTTGCCTAATATCAGCCTCGTAAAGCTAATGACTCGTAAAACTGATTCATATATATCAGAAATTAAAAACATCCGATTATATTTTACAATTTTTAAATACCAATATATATATATACTTAATGATCTCTTTAAGATAGTCAGCTAAAAAAAATAAATGTTTCCTTAAAAAAAGTATCTTAAGCCACTTAAAGCTATCAACATCATTTTTAGTTTTTGTGTTCTTGTAATCAAACTCCGTCTCTATCTATTGCCTACTGATACAAATTTTTGTGAATCACAATTCGGTAAACATCTCACGTGATGTTAACTGTAAGGGATGTTTTAAGATGTCCTGTAACAAATCTTACTCAAAACAAAAACATACAATCGCAACAGTTACTCAGAATTTGATATTTATTAGGATGTCTCTTATTTGGATGTCTCCAAATTAATTCGCATGTTTCCAAAATCTAAATTCAATTTAAGTAACAAATAAAGAAAAACAAGAAAAGAATAGGTGAAAATAAGATGTCCCCCATCGTGCAGTAGCTAACTCTGAGCTTTAGTAACTAAGGCTCTAGGGTTAAGCATCGCTTTAAAGCCAACCAACCTTCCCCTATGCATGCTTATAAAAGTGAAATAAAAGAAGAAAAATACTGTAACAATTAGTTTCTAGAAAAAATTGAAGTTCTTATAAAAATGATATTAAATAATAATAGATTTTTAAAATACTATAAAATAATTTTAAATACGAAGTTTCATGTAAAACATTTATACAAAACCAGAAAGCCAAAAATCTAAGTAACCATACAAAATTTTTTGAGAGAAATAAATATTTCTTCAACACGATATATTTACAAGTATAAGATTCAGAAATATCATTATGAATAACATATTACGCAACAAACTTCTTGTTTCAAAAATTCAGGAAAAATAATATATATATATTATCAAATTAAACAGTATTTAATACAAAATACCCAATTAACTACACTGGTGTTCAAAACTTAAGCAACAATGTAAAAATTTAGCAGATAGCCATGAAATTGCAAAAAAGGAGGTCTGGAGATCAGTAGAGGGAACACGTAAGTCAGTAGAAACGTCATGCGTATGCAAATATCAGGAACAAAACGTCAGAAGCGATGTGAGCGTACACAAAACGCGTGATGTCGGCGCGCGCTGCTCAACTGTAGAATGAAATGAACGACGGAGACGCAATTCACCATATTCTCTGCAGGTGCCAGTGAGTCAGTTCGTGAAATATGGCTAGAAGAAATCATCTGGATGACTTCACACGTGGAAGAATGATCGGAAAGCTGGAG
>BMAV01011828.1:409142-428775 GCA_019973955.1 Trichonephila inaurata madagascariensis | reverse complement strand
AAATTTCCACACCACGCCTACGGGAGGATTTTGAGATTCGACGAATGAATCATCTCCTCTACATGGTAGGTTTTCAGTGGCGAGTGAGTGAATATTAACGGCGCACTATTCAGGTACTCTAAGACTTTCGACAACGGATCTTGTAATTTTGAGCCAAGGTCAGGGGACGAGGACGACACCCTCCCCTCCTAACTTCCACACCACACTAATGGGAGGACATTTGAGCCTCGCCCTATTTGACGTGCATCGGCAACCTCTACATGGCGAATATTCAGCGGTACACGGATCGAATTCATAAAAAGTCAGCCACGAGTCCGTTATCTTGATCACTAGGCTAATGTGTCCACGGGTTTTCAGAGGCACTAGGTTTCAAAAACCCGACTCGATAACGCCTGCCACGAGCTCACGTTCATGACTACTCGGTTACCGTGTGACCTCGCTGAGTTTGAATTTCTTAGCGATTAGATCCAGTTAAAGAGAAGTTTATATTTGTAATAAACGAAATTCTAAAATAACTTACATTTGTATTAACATTATTCTTGAAACAGCACAATTAACTTTTGGAAATGAATCTCATACTTCCAAAATATGATCAAACCTCTTGGTCTTACCACACCTTGTGGAGGCCGTGGTTGCCTAGTGGTCAAGGTAATGAACTCGGGGCTGGCATGTCATTAGTTCGAGCCTAGTACCGCTGAAGGCCCGCCGTGCAGAGGGGGCGGATGCACGTTAAATATGTCGAGGCTCAAACGCTCTTCCATTGGTGTGGTGTGGATATTAGGAGGGGGGTTGTCAGCTCAGGTGTCGTCCTCGCCATTTAACCATGGTTTAAAATCACGAGGTCCATCGCCGGAATCCGTCGTGTAGCTGAATAGGGCGACGTTAATATTTCCTCACCCACACCTAGTGAGGGTTGTTGATGTCCACGTAAACTTTGGTATGTTGGAGCCACATCTTGGCGAATTTTAGAATTGTAAACAAATAATAGCAACGCATAGGGTTGCCGTAGCAATGTGTTTTGTATCAACTAGAATGCTTGTATAAAAATATTTCGGGTCATTCGAAAGACTTCATATCGGAAGTCGCTTTTATAAAAAATTTGGATTTAAATAATAATTTCGAGTACAGTCCATTAAGTTAATAACCCAACAAGGGTTTTGAGGTCCAGTTTAGTTTCACGATGACGGATTGGTCGTTTATTAATGTTGCATTTTAAAGCAGCACGAGGGCTGTTGGCAACAGACTATGTAATTCTGAACTACGATCAAATGGCGAGGGTGACACCTCAGTTAGCACCCCACTCTCAAAACCAGCACCATACCAATGTCAGGGCTTTGAGACCTGAGGAATTTAATTAGAATCAGCGCGTCTATGTAGAGGGTGAATTTTACAAAACACAATTCTTTTTATTAAATATGTATTTTGAGTAGAATCAAGACTCGAAATCACGACGCGACCTTAAACATGAATCAACTCGAAGTTTAAAGAAAACCGAGTAAGTCACGTCATAGTTTTCAGAGATCGCGAAACAAGAAATTGAGTCTCGTGGTCTCGAGATCCGACTGTATAAAAATCGAAACGCTCAATAAAGTAGACAGCTAAGTTTTAAATTCAATTGAGTGTCAAAAATCTCACCCTATGTGGCGTAGAAACTTGGAAGGATCTCAAAATTTATCCATCATAGACACCTCAAAAGCCACATCCTTGTGATTTCATCCGCAGTTCTTAGTCAAGAACTCAATTTATAACAAGGATTATGTGTGCCTTTTGCTCTTGGTGGCGATTAGGGAAAATTGATAATTAGCGTAAGATTTAAGAAATTAAATTATTGATTTGTTACGTCTACAGCCTCATCCACGTCTACAGCCAGATTTATTACGTCTACAGAGAGCCAACAATATTGGCATTTAGATACAAGTTATTCAAACTATTGACTATTTCAGTTCTACATGATACATTATTGGTGAAAGAAGAGGCAAACACAACATCTCTTTTCGATAGTTTCAAATGGACTGTCTCTCCACTCTCTTAGGATGGGGCAGTTCCTTCTTACATCTCGAATTCCACTTGGGGTTCGGCTCGGGGTTTTTCTCACGGCCATCAATTGTCGGCGAGATGTTAGATGAAAGTGTGAAAATGCCCCTCTTTGGTGACCTTCTCTTTGATTATCTGCGTGAGCTAGAGGTGTAGGTTCAACTAAAGAACTAGAAGTTTGCATGTTCTTAAAATATCATTATTAAGAACTTGAACTTAAGCGTTTAACAGAATAGATAATAATATATATGAGAGAATCTACGATGAACAAACACACAATACAAGTAATACCGAAATAACGTAACTTGGACCACTATCAATATATAACCCGCCTAATCTCAATTCCAATAATGTCGCAAGTCCTGATATTAAATAGTCAATCCTACCTTAATCCAATCGTTGATTCGATACTAAGGAAGTTACGTCTTTACTCGAGTGCTTGGTATGCATCTTGACCTAATGGCTCTATCTTCGGGGTAACCTCTGTTGGCTGTCACTTCACGATTGTATCACTCTCTAACATAACATTCCCCAATGTGCCATCCAGCTTACTGAAACTTCTGATATTTAAAAGCTATCTAATTTGCATTTTTCCTTCACGTTTCACTTCTTGGGTTTCGGTTGGAAAAGACTTGCCATTAAACTTGGCCCCAAAAGAACCCAAAGGGCATGTTAATGAAAAGACGCGTGATCCCGTCACAAAAGGACCTCGCAATATTTTAGGGGTGCACCTGTGGACATGAACCGCGTGATGCTATCTTCACAGGGAAGCCGATCTTGCAGCAGCGAAAATGAAAACTTTAAATTCTCTAGAACAGTATTTCTCAAGTTGTGAGTCGTAATCTAAAGGGATATGTCAGCGTTTCTCAAAGTGTGGGGCGTGCCCCGCAAGGGACGAGTGATATGTAGAACATATGCTGCTGTAATAAATCATTTGGTAACGTTATTTCTGTTATTTGCGAGTCATTTCTTTCACTTATATATGTACAAAACGCTTTTGATTTTTTCCCCCTTCTTTTTCTTATCTTAAAAAATTCCCGTGACTTATCGATGATAAACCTGCAAACCGTTTTTTATTTTGTTTAACTTTTGGGGTTTTATAATTTTTACGGACTTTTTGCCCACCCAGTAAATGCATCAGTACAGCACGATGTATTTTATAATTAATTTAACAATGTCTAGAACAAATCTAATAATTACCAGTGACCCATGGTCATGTCATACACAAAAATTAACACTTATTATCTTGATAATTTTGACGGTTTATAATTAATCCCTTAACGACCGATGAAAAGTTACGCTATTCGCTCCCCAATGCCACCGATTTTCTCATAGGCACGAGTATGTGATGTATTGGGGGGACTGAGGAAGAAAAGGAATAACTAGGCAAATGCTCTGAAATAAGTAAATACTTCTGAAACACTGTCTAGTTTACTGTTTACACTGTTTATTGCATTTCAGAGCCTTCGGAATAATTTTATGGATTGCAGTGCACAGAAAAGATCGTACGTCTGAAAAACGTATGTATACGTCCGGGGCAATAAACGTTTTTGTTGAGCGAGACGTTTATCTACGCCGGTGGCACTTAAGAGGTTAAAGTCGTATTGCAGCTTTACCGTCAAAATATAGTATTATTGAATTCAATACATTGTTACTGTTTGGAAGGGGGAATTTGAAAATTATGATTGAATATTGGGACGCAAACATTAAAAGTTTTAGAAGCACTTGGATAAATGAATGATTTTTAAAAGAATATGGTGGCAAGCATGACAATTTTTTTTCGAATAGTTTAAAAGAACGCGCATTCAGAATACAAAAATTATTCTTGTGAGTTAATATTTTATAAGCGCTTTAGAGAAAAAGGCTGCAAACAATAACCCTCGTGAATTGCTCTCATGTTTCTAAAAACTGCGACATTAATAAACTCTCATTCACTCGTTAAAAGAGAAATTCAATTATTTGATTTGATTTGACAGCAAAAGAGCTTCCTTTTTATTGAATTCCTACCATTAGCTCACACTTTCTATATATTTATTTATTTATCTTGGTGGAATTTTCAATCGTTAATAAAATACATTTTAAAGCGCTCCATTGAGCTGAAATTTTATATACATGATTATTTTGGATGATAATACAATAATTTAATTATAATTAATAAAAACTAGTTGATTAAAACTAATTATTCAAAGAATTACAAATACAGCAACGTTGGCATCATTTTGGGCGACTTAGCGACCCTTTTGGCAACTTGTGTCAAAACTTGAAAAGATTTTTTTTCTCACGTTTTAAAGCATTCAGTTGAACTGAAATTTTATAGACACGATTGTTTTGGATGACAATACGATCCTTTAATGATAATGAATAAAATTGAATGACCACTTAATGTTGGGATTCTGTCCTATGTATATACATATTTATATTAATTGTAACTATTTAATAAAAAGTAGCTAAAATAAAGTTTTTCTTTGTTGATCTAAGTAGGAATGGACTTAATGTTTTTTAGATTACTTGTTTTTTTTTAAGGTTACAGTGCCCAATATGATTTCCGTCATATGTATACATCGTCCAAGAAAGTACGTATTTTTTGTGCGTAATTGAAACTATAATGCACGTAAGACAAGGAACATGAACAGTGAAATGTTTTGCCGTGTAGCAACAGAAAGGAAGACATAATAAAGAGAAAGACGTCAAATGATTCATGGAACAAAATTGTTCCGAATCATCTCGCATAATGAGTCGTCGACACGTTAAATTTTAGTCGTAATGTGTACTTCATTCTTCTGTCATAAGAAGTGTACTAAAGTCTCTGAAAGGGGGCATACATTCATTGCTTCATTTTATTTTTTAAAAAAATAATGAAACAAGATTATAAAAATATATTAAATGTGCTTTTATTTTATGTAGCAAAATAAATGTTAACACTTTGAAATATATATAAAAAGGAAGAATGACGTTGATGTAAATTATTGTTAAATTTTACTTCAGCTTTTTTAAACTCTGAGTACGCATAACTTGTGTGTGCTGTTTGTTAATTGATAAAACAAGTAATATATATAAAAAAATTAAGTCAATTCCTACTTAGGTCAACAAAGAAAAATTTTACTTTAGTTAATTTTTATTAAATACCGTAAAATCCGGCGTATAACGCGCACCTACACTTTTAAGCTATTTTTTTTTTAATTTTTAGGTATATTCGCCGTATAAAGCGCACACCCTTTTTTACAAAGAAATCTGAAATATTAATATACATTTTTTTTTATGTTTTGAAGTCATTTATTCGAGGTATTATCCCAGACTTTTGAAAAAATAGTATACTTTTAGAACTACAACTGTTCTTGTTCATAAGGCAAGTCGTTTCTTTTAAATAAAGAGTGCTTCGATACATCTAAAAGTAAATTTTTTTATTCCCATCCTTTTTGTTATTTTTTAAAGCTATCGTTTTTATTCCCGGCGAATAACGCGCACCCTTAATTTTCCATCTTATTTTTTGTGTTCAAAGTGCGCGTTGTACGCCGGATTTTACGGTAGTTATAATTAATATAAGTGTGTATATGCATATGACAGAATTACAATTTTAAGCGACAAAATAGAGAAAGCGATTTTCCTTGCACAAGTTTCATTTTCCTTCCTATATAGGGTGCTGGAATATTTTTTTTTGTTTGTTACTATTTATTCATTAATTAAGTTTAATTGTTCTAATAAAATAGTGTAGTAAAAAGAAATCCCGTTCTCAAAAATTAGGCCAACCCAGGTGGGATTCAAACCCACGACCTTCAGATTAGAAGTCCAACGCGCTATCTATTGCACTACAGGGACACAGTGAACGATTATTCTTTCTATATATGCTGTTGGACTAATATTTTTTTTTGTTACTATTTGTTCATTTTTTAAATTTAGTTGATGAATTAATATTTGAAAAACTGTATTAACATCAATTATCGATCACTACAAATGTAAAAAAAAATGTATTTAAACTTGAATGGATGAATAGAAAGTATTTTATTAATGACTGAAATTTTGAATATATATATATATATATAGGTAGACTTCTACCTCTATATATGTATATTTATACGATTTTTTAAAAACGTAGTATATGTATCTTTCAGCATATTGAAACAGATTCTTTATCGTGTTTTTACATATAAGGAATAAATATTAATGGAATCAAATATATCATTCATTTTTTTTTATTTGCATTTTAGAGTCTTGCATTTTTGAGGGCTTATACTTGTAAGAAGTGTGGAAAATCATTTTTAAACATTGATCCAAATGTAGAACGCACCCTAAATTCTAACAAGATCTAAAGATTTGCTTAGCTCGGTATCAAGAATTATTCAAAACACTTGCAAAAACCATAGAAGCAACAAATATATGAATGACAGATCTTCTGATTGAAAAATCAATACCGCAAAATATTTTGGCAAGCAGATCATCTTCCTAAATCTTCAACGGATTGAAATACAGCGGATGTGGTAGATCTGTCCAGTGAGGATTGCGATATCACTCAGACTGGTGAGTATTCATCTCACCGGAAACATATGAGCTCAATTTAAAAAAAAAAACGGCATATTGTAATATAATATTGTTTTTATTATTTTTACTTTAAAGTTTTCCTCTTTCCTTGAGGCAATATATATGCATTTATTATTTTATTTTAGTTTTTAACCAAATCATATCTAAGCGAATGTTTGTTAAGGTATTGGACTACTCTAAAATTGTAAATTTTGCCAAAAATTGACAAATATTTTTTCATTTTATTTTATATGCCATCTTATAATCTTTATAAAAATACCAAGTTTATTATTTTCCACTCAATAGAACAAAAACTACAAGTGTTTTAGTAAAAACAGATGCCCCTACTTTAAGCAAGATGTCATAATTTAAAATGCATTTTACTCGAAATGTGTGTGCGTGTGTGTGTGTGTTTTTTTTGAAAATGTTCAAAAAGATTTAAATATAATTAACCGAAATTTTTTGTGTATGCTCTGTGAAATAGTAGAAGTAGAATACTCTTCATTTTTTTGAAAATCTTGAAATCTTCTTTCAAATTCTTGAATTAAATCAAAAATTTATGCAGCATATTGTGTGTAACTCACAGGTTTATGTGCAGCCAAAATACTGAAATGTTTCAAACCTTTTTTTGGATTGTGCCAAAATTTCAACTTTCTTTCAAACATTGTTATTGTTTGGAACATATTATTAATAAACTGATTTTTTCCTTGAAGTCTCAAATTTTCATTCAAATGTTCTGTTAAGTCTGATAAAAAAGCTAAATACTGCATACAAATATTGTAATTCTTCAAAAAACTCGCCGTTTAGAGGGTACACACATAATTCGAAACGCAAATTCTCTTGGTATACTAAGATGTTTTTATTAATTTTTTTTTCAAAATAAATGTTTTCGAATCGCTTATATATGAAAAACATTGGGAACATTTATTCTTTTAATATAAATGTGTAAATATTTTCATAATTTACGTTTCGGCCGCATTTTAAAAGCTTTTGGCCCGCACTTTAGACAATCATGATCACGGTACTGGAAAGTCAATCACCTTAAATCAGCGTTTCTCAAACTGTGAGGCGCGCCCCACTAGGGGGGCTTTATAACTCTACAAGGGGGCGCAAACATATAGAAAAGTCGAAAACAAGAGATTATTTTAAAAAATTATCAATTTTACTGAAAGTAAACAAACAAAATACATTCTGACATAATAAAATAAAACATACACATTTGCACTGATATAATACACTTATATAAATGTACCAGAACTGCAAAATGTACTTTACTGTTAATTTAACAATATTAAGTAAAGAACAAGTTTAATAATTACCAGTGACCCCATGGGCTTGACATATATAAAATTATATACAAAAATTAACCCTCATCTTAATAATTTGTACGGTTTATAATTAGTCCCTTCACTGCCGATGAAAAGTTACGTGATTTGCTTCACAATGCCACTGTTTTCCACGTAGGTGCGCGTATATGATGTATTGGGGAGGGGGATGAAAAAGAATAAATAAGAAAAACCTTCTCTGAAATAAGTAAATTCTTCGCAAACATTGCCGAGGTCCTTTTTCTACATTCCAAAGCCTTCGGAATAATTTTATGGATAGCAGTTCTCAGAAAAGATCAAACTTCGGGAAGACGTATATATACGTCCGGGGCAATTAACGCTTTGGATGAGTGACACGTTTATATACGCCAGGGGCACTTAAGAGGTTAAAGTAATACTATAGCTTTAGCTTCAAAGCATAGCACTATTGAATTCAATACATTGTTATTGTATGGAGGGAGGCGCGTTGAAAATTATGGTTGTGTGAATATTGGGTCGCAAACAGTGAAAGTTTGAGAAGCACTGCCATAAATGCATAAATATTAAACACACATAGAAGTAAATAAACATGCATTCAAATTTATAAGATTGGTTTTTAATCGTTTTTCAAATCAAATTCAATCATTTATGATAACGCAGTCCTTTTTTCCCTATACAAATCAAATCGTTTTGCACACAATTTCTTACGCGGATTTAAAAGGAACGTATCTGACGTGTACAAAAAAAAGTGTACCATATCTACAATGATGTATTATATACTTAAAGAAAATACATTAACAATTTGTCTCGATTGAAATCGCCAACACCTTACGAATCGATCATAAGCGCGCGCGCTGTTTAGGTTGAGGTCAAGTAAGTTAACCGGATGGACTGACTCTTCGACGTGATACTTTTTTTTTATAGTCCATGAGAACCTTTTTTCTTTTTTGGTATAGGCCCAACCGGTCCTCTCTTTTTAATACGCAGAGCTTTTATATTTGCAGTTTATTATTATCTTTTTTTTTTATTTGTTCGTTCGGGATCGCAGTAGGTGCGCCAGCGTACCGTGTTCATCGCCAATTTCGCGCCAAGCGAAAAGATCTCGGTCAATATTGATATTGGAGAAACTTAGATTGTCTTGGAGCTCAATTGTCCGGATTTGTGGCAGAGTTTCTCTTTCGTCAACAAAAGACTGGGAGCTGGAATCCGCGGGAGTCGGATTAAGTGCTGAAGTAAATAAGATGAGTAAGAACTTTGGATACATTGTATACAAGTACGATACTAGAAACACTTTTATATCCAGAAGCGATAATTTCCAAGTTTTGCCGCTCATAATTGAGAACATTAAAGCAAAAATTTAAAAAGTCCAAACATTTACACTGATTAATGAAATAAGACTTAACAAAAACTGTAAAGGATTTAGAATGCACCATAACTCCATTTCAACTTGTAAATTTCATACTTTATGAAAAATGACGTTTAAAACTTATTTTAAAATAAGATGTATTAAATAATTTGTGATTATAATATATTGAATGTCATTAAAATAACTTATCCCACACATTCACGATATATGTAACGTCGTTGGCCGGTGTTGGTTTTTTGGCATATTAGGTCTCAGGAAAAACATCTTCAGAATTAATTTTCATCCTGTTTATTTACACTCACATGACATAGATGGTTAATCACCTTTATATTTCACATCTATTTGGTAAGAACACTGAAACAGACACATATAACAAAAGCGACAAGCAGCAACGACATTTCACATGACGAACACAAAGACAAAGAGAGCGACCACAAAAGATTTTTGCTTTTTATACCCGGCATTGAAGACCGCGTGACTATTTTGTAATAAAAAATCTGATTGGTTAAAATGAGCGGGAAAGGGATTTGTGATGCTTGTTGATTACGATTAAGATTATTGCGTTAGATTCGAACCAAAGAATTAAAGCTTGTTTAAATATTATTAAAAAGAGTTAATTAAAAGAATGCTAGAGGGAATTATTACACACACATATATATATATATATATATAATCCTATGTTTAAGAATGTAATATACTATAAAACTTAAATTAGTTAAATTTTCATTCATTTATTTGGAAGATTTGTTCAATGTACTCCTTTAATGCTTGGATTTGTTTTTGTCTATTTTCTTTCTGAGGTTTTCCTTATTAATCAACTGATTCGCAAAGGGGGAAGATCGGTATTATTAAACAAGTTTAAGGTATCCGACTATGTTCGGAACCGTGATTTTAAAAAAGCGCATAAATGGATAATTTTCATGATATTTAGTGTCACTTAGATTATAATACGTGTATAAAATTGTTTTAAGGACATTTTGACAAAAAAAATTTATTTAATTACAATATTTCGGCAAAAAATTAACTTAGAATAACCTTTTTTTCCAAATGTTCTTCTTATGTGAAAAATGCTTTTATTATAATAATATTTTGCCTGTATATAGCTCAGACCTCTGTACAGAGGCTCAACTATGATTTTTCAAAATTCACATTATTTTTCAGTGTTACAATCCATTAAAATAATTATCGGCGTTTTTTTGTTAAAATTTCTCCCCTCTGTTGTCGTAAAACATAGATAAACCCACTTCTAAGTTATATATTTCAAACTTTCTAGTTGAACCTTTGTACAGAGGTCTGAGCTATATACAGGCAAAATATTATTATAATAGAAGCATTTTTCACAAAAGGAGAATATTTTGAAAATGGGTCATTCTATTTTCATTTTTTGTTAAAATATTGTACTTAAATAATTTTTTATTGTAATACTATTCTTAAAACAATTTTATACACAGTTTCTAATCTAAGTGACACTAAATATAAATATTATCCATTTACACGCTTTTGCAAAATCATGGTTCCGAACGTAGTCGGATACCTTAACCCCACTCTTTGTCAAGTCCAACAATGTTGGCTGGGCTCCTTTTTCAATTTTTTTAAATTGTATTTTTTTTCTTCCTTTAAAATAATAAAAATGTTTTATAATTTTCTGTTTTGCTTTTTTTATCTTTTCTTTCATGTTTTTAGATATATTTTACATTTTTTTCATTTGTATCAATATGTATTAGAAGTTATTGGGAAATTTGAAAGCATAATTGAGGAGTAATTCATTTACTAACGTAATATATTCTCTATTGAGTTTATTCACACACAGACATGGACTTTAGTATAAATATATCTTATTCAAATCTATTAGTAAATGAGTATAAAATATTTTTGCGTTTAATTGTTATCCTTTATATAATAATTCTTATGCCCTCCAAAAAGAATTTGTTTTAAGACAAAGGATAAAGAGCAGAGAGAGAGAGATTCAATGTGTCCCCCACCCCCTATAATTTATTTAAAGAGTTTCATTTCTCTCTTTCTACACTCTGATGAAAAATCGGTGAAAAGTTGGAAAACAAATGGAAATGTTGTCTCATGTTTGTCATGGTAACCACTGAAAAAAATAGTGAAATGTGGAAGAAATAATTAAAAATAGATTAAACTGAATTAAGAACTTATTATTGAAATGAATTGAATATAGAAAACAGAAAATGAGATAGTTCTTAGTTATGAAAAAGCACTTGTTTTCCTCTTGAAGATTATGTTACCATGACAACGCACTAGAAATTTTTTAGATAAATTGAGTTGTCTTAAAACGAATGCCGGAGAGTTGTTTAATCAATGCTTAATGCTGAAATCCCTTTCAAATACATCCAATAAGAAAAAGAATTGTACGTGTTAATTTGATTTACTAAATATTATTAGTTAAATATTTTGGGATTAAAAAAGCTTTAAAACATAATACGAGCTTATTTATTTTGCCTATTAATATTTCTGGTTTGGTTTTTTTTAAAATCCTCTCTTCTCTATATTTACTCTAATAAAATGTGTCGGAGATTTGGGTGCCAGCTGAGGTGTCACCTCGTCACTTGACCATGGCTCAAAATTACGAATAGGCCTCGAGCCATTAATTAAACAAACAATCAATCAACCAATAAAATGTTAGTTCAAAAACAAAGAAATTCTTTCGGATGAATACAATTTAATAATACTATCAATAATTTTAAAAAAATGCTCTAAGGATACTTTATCCATATCAAATTAAATAAAAAAAAATCTATATACAGAAAAGGCAATAAAAAATTAAATTAATTTCATTTGAAAGTATCTTAGAGAGTTTGATGTATAGTGCCTATGTGGCATGGAGGGGATTCTAAGTATTTGTCGAGTTTCAAATCTTATCGTGAGATTTGTAGAAGACCCCTCTAGGGTGCTCTCCTTTAAAATTGGGGCGTAACTGAGCAAAACTCTGTACTGTCACCTGCATGGTACTCAAAGCTACTGCTAACAACAGGCGTACAACTAGCGCCTTGCCGCTATGTATTTTGTGGGTCTCGGTCTGACACCGTCGATCAGGTGGCAATAGAAACCACAACAAAGTTAGATATAACAATTTTTTTCGTTTTTCTTAATTTTTCTCATCATAATTTGATCCCAAAAAATTAATTTTAAGATTTCTATATGAAATAGATCATCTTCATTTTGTACTAGTTGTTTTTATTTTCTTTAAAATCAATAAACTAAATAATAATTAAAAATACACAGCAACTACTTAATTAAAAGATTCAGTTACAAAAACATAATCACAACATAGCTTAGTTAAGTTTAGTTTTCAATTATGAAAGTAATGAATTTGAGAATTTAGATGCCATTGTGCATTACAGAAAATAATGAAGTCTTTAAAAATATGCATCTATGCACCATCTTTAAATTATTCATAAGTGTCACTCAAAATTTCTAAATTAATCGTGGTGGTTTCTTCAAGAAAAAAAATTGGTAAAGAACACTAAAATGGATTCCTTTTCTTTTAAAATAATTACACCAAATGACTTTTGGTATCAAGTTATCAAAGCTCTAAGATGACTACGTGTTCTCTAAGCACTCAACATCATACATTACACTTCCTCATTTTTGAAAATAGAATGAATTTTATTCCAAAAGAAAAGTATTTTTTTTTTAAAAAAAAAAAAAGTAGAGAAGGGCAGTTCGTGATTTCCATTTCTAAAAAAGCCACTATTATTTTTTACATTCCTTCTGCGTTTCTTAATTACGACCTTCTTCTTCTTTATTTAATATTTTGTTGTTATTATTTCGTAACCCAATAGAGTTGTTATAACGAACTCTACTCGCATTACCGTTAAGGTTACAGAGGGGACTTGAAAGGACGGAGGCTGTATCCAGAATTTCAATTGGATGTTTACTTCTTCGGGATGGCTTGATAAAGCGTGAGATTCTTAATTTCAAACACAACAAAGGTTTAGTTCTCTTACGTCAAAGCCTTATATTACAATAAACAGACAATAAACAACAATTTGAATTTTTCATTCTCTGAGGACGTGGTTAATCATATTAATACAATATTTATGTGCACATACTTCCGCCTTTTTTAAGTTTATATCTAGTTAATGCTGCATTAGAATCATATAATAGATAATTATCCTCAAATTTCTTATTCCTCGACTATAAAAAGATGTAAAATACTATATACTAAAGATGTAAAATACTATATACTAAAAATGTAAAATGATATATACTGAAGATGTAAAATACTATATACTAAAAACGTAAAATACCATATACTAAAAATGTAAAATACTATATACCAAAAATGTAAAATACTATATACTAAAAATGTAAAATACTGTATACTAAAAATGTAAAATGCTAAATATATTGCATTTCTTAATTGATTAAGGTGTGTTGGGAAGC
The DNA here is from genome assembly GCA_019973955.1 of Trichonephila inaurata madagascariensis. Taxonomy (NCBI): domain Eukaryota; kingdom Metazoa; phylum Arthropoda; class Arachnida; order Araneae; family Nephilidae; genus Trichonephila; species Trichonephila inaurata. The sequence goes on along the minus strand of BMAV01011828.1, from coordinate 415,146 downwards.
TAAAATCTTATTTTTTTGACAATTTGAGATTTTTATATTTTTAAATTGTATAAAATTTAACCCTTCTAAAAATACCTTACTTTAACCTCTAGGGTTATTAGAAGCCCTTAAAACCTATTTTTAAATAATCGTTGAAACTGGGCCCCACCCATTTGAATGGTGTGAAAAATGTAAACAAAATACTTGTTTTTTACTTAAAAGTTGAACGTCTGATATAAACAAAAACATGTATCTTTTAGTGTAAATTGAGCCTTTTATTTTTTTGATTTTCTAGCCGATTAGAAGTCTCAATGTATACATTAAAATCAATTTATCTCAAAATGTAAAGTTTGATGTTCGATGTACCTTTTCTGATAAACTACTGTTCACAGGTATGTAAATTTTTTATAATAATTTATAATGATGGCTAATATATACTAAAACGAGCTTTTTGTAAAAAAAACTCAACAATTTATTTTTTACAAATTTTTATGGAAAAAATGGGTCAAATTTTGCAATGTTTGATAAAATATTTCATAAATTGTTAAAAAATTCAAAATTAGCTAATAGCTCATTTCAGTCTAATGAGAAAGGTGTACTTTAATTGTATGAAAAATTTCAAGCATGTACATGTAACAGATTTTGAGAAAAGGTAATCGAAAACAGCCAATTTAACATTGTCAGTATATATAGAGAGAGAGGTTTCCAACTCCTCTTAAGAGAATGTGCTTCTGTATTAATTGAATTTCTTAATTGATTTTCTTTTCAAGAACTCTTTGGGATTTGTAAAGAGTTTAGAGACATCGCGTTAATTTGATTTTAATTTACGTCGCATTCTGAAACAATACGTGGGCTATTGGCGACGAACTTCGGTCAAGTGACGAGCTGGCACCTCTCTCTATCCAAATTTCCACACCACTTTAACGGCAAAGGTTTCGAATAGTTAGAAAGAAAAATACTCTATATATTTCTTTTAAAACTATCTTTTAGTCCTATAACAATTAATGAATGGAATTAAAACGCAATTCCTTCACACACATTGGGTTTGCCATTTAGAATACCAAGCAACAAGTTATTTATTTTAAAAAAATTTAAAACAAATATTGCAGTAGTTTTTACTCGAACGTGTTCTAAATAAATAATATTTCACTTTTTCGATCGATTTATTAATAGTTTATTAATGTCTTCTTTTTATATAGCAAATGTTTTCACAAAATAGATGCTAAATATAAGATTGGCTGTTCTGCCCAATAACTAGTGTTTAGCACTGACAATTTTTACGGGAACGAGATTTCCGACACAAATTGTTTACAGGAAATGCAAACGAATTACTTGTATGCCAGACAACCGGTTGTTCGTATTATCATATCGTCTGCACATAAACTCGAGTGTTTTCAGCGGAATTTTAGACATCAACAGTAATGTCACCTATAGTGGAGAAACAGAAGTTCAGTGACGAGTTCATATTTAATCTGTAAACCAATTCTTACCGTATAAAGATTTGCATCGTAGAAATCATTTTCACCCATAAAAACATGCAGAAAAGTATTTTCCTTCAGGAAGCATTATAACAGGTATATTTCTTGACGGTTTCACAGATTTCCAGTTCTTTGAGATGAATTGGGGAGGGGGGAGGCTCTAAGAAATCGAGACGAAATTCTCAAGCCTTGCTTTCATCTGCTTCGAGGTACAATCGATCCTGAATGAGTATTTTTGGATGATAATCCATGTCCGACTCTATGCGAGTATCATGAATGCCTTACTTGAATTTGAAGTTATTCAGTGCATGAACTGACCTTCTAGCTCACCCTATAAAACACGCCGCTCGTCAGCACTCGCCACAAGTTCTGTTTCAGTTTTGTGAAAAGGGCTCGCCATCAGACTAGAAAGTACTTGAACACACATCCAAATTATAGGAATCTGTTGTTCAGCATCCATGGCTATCAGATGTAAACTGATATGTTATAATAATAAAAATAGTTTTTTTTTTCTAAATTTTAAACTGATGATATGATTATTCTTCTTACAACCTTCTTATTTCAATAATAAAAGTGGTTATCATTCTTGTTCATTATTGAATTATTTTTCTGTATTCCTTATACACTCACAATGCCTTGCACATAAATGGCAATTATTTTTAACTTTAGGACATGAATTTTTATTGAATTTTTGAGGGATTGTAATTCTTACATACTTTTGTTGTGCTTATTCGAATTTCAACTTCAAAGCGAACTGCTAATCTGAAAATTACGAGATATATAGGTTGTTTCGATGATCTTGGAATCTAGTAGAAATTGTTTTTGCTAATGCCACCTGATCGACAGCGTCAGATCGAGGCCCACGAAATTCATCGCGGCAAGGGGGCTAGATGTACGCCTGTCGTTGGCCTTGGCCTCGAGCACCATACAGGTGACAGTACGTTTTAGCTCGGTGAAATTCCTTAAGGGAGGGAATGAACATTTCCAGTGCCTGTAAGACAGGTTCGACTTCTTTACGATAGATGGCGACACCACCGATCTCTACCTCTACAATTTAGGCATGGAACTGGAAGGGAGGGAAATATTCTCCAGCCCCCTGCAATTGTGGTTTCAGCTGCGACCGCCCACAAGACTTTCGGACCCACTGATTTAACGAGCACGTACTCCGTGTGTACTCGGAGGGTATCTGGTGGCACCTATCATCGAATCCAGGCATTCTGGTCTGGAGACCAATGCTCTAACCACTAGGCTACCCACGGCCCACAACAACATGTATAATCATTCATTCACTGCTGTGGATTCTCTAACTTTAAATGGAATATCTTTTTTATTTCTAGTTATTTTCCTATTTGATTGAATTACACTTCAAGCAAAGCGACCCCAAATATGCACTTCTTCAAAAAAAACAAAAAAAAAAAAACACACAATTAAAGTAGCACAATTCAGCAACAAAAATTTTTTTTATTTTTACTCAATGAAATTTTGCTTTTTTTACTTGATTAGGATATAACAGAAATAAACACTGGCTTACTGTAAAAGAACCATGCAGAATGATTGATGAGTGTTAAATAAATGAAATAATAATGGGAAAAAATGCAAAAAAAAAAAAAAAATTCAAAAATCGCCAAAGGGATAAATAATGCATTTCATTACTTCAGTGAACCATAAAGTGGATCTGCAGAAAATAAATTCGATCATAAAGAGTGAATCTACTTGCTTAGCATTACAAAATGAAAACGTGAAGAAACATCTGAAGCAATGTTTGCTTCTTCCAAAATCACAAACATTAAAATGTTTTGGTTCATTTTTCCATTTAAAAAATTCAATAATTGTTTTAAGAATGCATTACGTACGCGTAAATAAATATTAGGAGAACGAATTAAATATCAATAAACAATGTGATGAACTAAATTTGCAAAGAATCATGTAGGATAAAATGAATTTGAAATGGATCATTCATATACAAATGAATATATTTGATATTTTTTTCAAATACATCATAATCGGTTTTATGAATAAACTAGTAAAAAAAAAAACACAAACAAAATTTATTTGCTTGACTGGAGACGATGATTGCAAGTTTTGTTTTGCGTTCCGTTTTACGTTCGGCAGACATATAAAAGCATGCATCTAAGTAAAATAAATATATATAAATTAAATACATAATTAAATTTTAAAAAAATACTTGCAAATTTTAAATAAATTTACCAGAACTATTAAAAATTGAAAAATATGTTTTGTAAATGCGTATAATTTAAAATATCGTATATATATATATATCTGAATTAAATCAACGACAAGAATTCATGCAGAACAAAAGTTTTTAAATCGAATTTCGCTGGTAGGTATTTATATTACGATTATTCAAGACGATTTTTTTTCCTAAACTCAAATACATCGTAGGGTCAAAGGCTTAAATTTATATTGAATGCAATACCTTGTTTTACATCTGTAGCGGTATCATCTATCCTCTGGACAGCAGTGATCACTTTTGTCTAGAGGTATGTTACGGGCTTACGGAACCGAGCATCGAGGGTTCTATCCGCCGGATATGCATCGCCACACATCTATTAATTTTACAATAGGTGACACTGGGACAGAAAAAAAATATGCAGAAATATTACTAACGTAAGCCGAAATGAGAAATCCTTGTGTGGAGAATTCAAAATAGTGACAAAGTACATCTAAAATGAATTAAATTTAGTAACATAAATTAAAGAAAAATATAAATTTGAGAAAAATTAGATTCATGATATATGTTGTGATATTTGTACATACCGCAACAAAATGCAACAGGCTTTGGACAGTTTCAGTGCCAGAAAGTAACGTTAAATTATCCAGACATTTAAAGAACTTCCATAATATGTATATTTCTTGAAAAATTTAATGATCTTACTTCAACTTCTGAAGAGGAAACATTTTTCAAGCATCCTTTCTTCCCCCTTAAATAAACTTTCAATTCCTATAATATTGTTAATGTTTCGCTTTGAACACAAGTGCATCGCGTCTACCGATTGTCCTCCCATTTGGTTAATTCCAAGATAGGTCACTTCATTGTGTATGCTATAGAATATATATAAATAATGTTTTAATGCAGTAAGTAGTATATTTAATGCAATAATTTTACTCAAAAGTTCTAGAGACTGAGAGAGAAAAGAGAGAAAATGGAAAGAAAGAGAGAAGAGAAAGAGACGGAGAGAGAAAAGAGAGAAATGGGAAAGAAAGAGAGAAGAGAAAGAGACGAAAGAAAAAGAAAGAGAGAAGAGACGAAAGGAAAAGAAAAAGAGGAGAGGGAGAGAGAGGAGACAGAGGAGACAGAGAAGTAGAAGAGAGAAAGAGAGAAGAGACAGAGTGAGAAGTGGAAGAGAGAAGAGAGGGAGAGAAAAGAGAGAAGTGAGAAAGAGAAGAAGAGAGAGAGAAAAGAGGGGCGATGAAGAGAGATTTATATGTGTTAAAATTAATAATGTAATAAAATATTTGGGAAATCCTTTTTTTAAAAGAATGTTATAACAGCTAGAAAAATATTGTAAAGATTTTTCAACGAATAGAAACGTTCGTAGAAAGTCAAGATTTCAACTTAAGGAGACGTCTTTGCTGGAGAAGTCAATATGCCTTAGACTTTGCTGGAAAGGAAAACTCTTGATAGTTAATGGTCTTTAATTATATTTTTTCACTATTAGTAAAGCATATACATGGTGGGGTCAAAATGTTCCAGGAATAGTCACTTACAAAGAATAAAAAAAAGTAGAATAATAATTTAATCTTATTGGCCTTCAAAGTACTGCCCTCCTGTATCCACACATGTTCTAGCTTTCGTATAACTGTTCAAAACAGGAATCCATTTTTTGAGAGGTCATCCAGGTGCTTCGTCGCATTTTGGATCACCTCATCTGAATCCACAAAATGATCTCCCTTTAATTTTATTTTCAACCATGGAAACAGGTAAAAATCCTGTGTTACTGAAATCGTTTCCGTATGCTTGCTTTAGCGTCTCGATCGTCTCAGAAGGGGGATTTCTCGAGCAAAACATAGAATTTGATGTTTGCACGCTGGTCCAAACGACATTGCAAAATCCGACGAAGTCAAAATTTTACTTTGTCAGAAATGATCTACAGCTAACGCCGAAAGTACCAGGAATGAATTCCATATGGCTGTGTGTTTTTCCTTATTAATGCTGCCACCCTCCAAAAGAGATATTCCCCCTCCAAAGTACACCTATAGGAATGTAGCGGAACACATTCCGGGAACTTTTTGACTCTAGTACTATATTCATTGAGCTCTTGAAAGCGTCTTTTTGATAGAGAAGGAGCAACGTTTCTAAGATATTGAGATAATGTCCTTTTAATTGTCGGTGGACATGTTATTTAATTCTGTAGTGCCGTTAGGTGACTGCTTTTGGCCATGGTATGAATCATTGACTATCAATGTGCTTATTGTAAATCTGGACATGTGTAGTTAATTTAAGCCGAGAAGTAGTATCTACGGTTACTGGAACTTTTTTTTTCAGCATGAGATTTATAAATAAACAAGTTAATCTTAATAATCTT
>BMAV01011828.1:394637-407691 GCA_019973955.1 Trichonephila inaurata madagascariensis | reverse complement strand
GCTACTGTATTAAGGATTACTACTTAATATCGTGTTTCTTCATTTATATTTCACTAACAAATCTTTTTTGCTGCACAAAGCCTGCTTTTCACGCTTGCTTTGTTTCAAATTGCGATATGCAAACAATGATGGATGGCTTTGAAATGACTCGCTGCAGAATTTGTGACCGATTTCGGAACCGTTTTATAAACAACGGAACAAGATGTATTTTTTATACTTATGATTACTTTCCATGCCTTCTGGAAAAAAAAGAATTTCATGCGTCATTTGCAAACGACTCGATCGACAATGTTGACCGAATTTTTGTCCGGAGGCGCTGAACTCCGAAATTTTTTTTTCTTCTTTTTTTCCGTTTGACCGTCTTTGGAATAAAAAAAAAGACCTGCGGTAATTTTGTTCTCATCCGCGCTCCCTTCACGGCCAAAATGTGCAGATATCGTCTGTTCAACCTACCTTTCACGACACACTCACTTAACTGTCTCTGTAGCTGTAGGCTCAACAGGTGGGTTTTAAGGTCAGATCATACTCAGGCCACCAGTGTAGCACATATGAAAAATCATAGCATACTTAGGGTCTAATGAAAGTAGCTTTTAAACTGAGAGTTGAATTTGAGAAGGTTTTTCTCTTTTGTTTATCTTCTTCGAATTATTATTTTATTCTTATTTTTGCCTTATAGTATCATTATTTTATCATTTAGTATGATTTAGTATGATGTTATGAGTAAAAGATGTAACTGCACGTTTTTATGTTGTTCTCTGACGCAGATTTACCTTAAAACATGCTGAATCTGTATTTAGTTAGTTCACGAATTAGTTTATATATATATATATATATATATAATTGCCACTTTCACAAACCTTTTTTACTATGTTAACTAAATTAATAGAACATAAAATTCTTTTAAATATTTATTCAATTCCTACTCTATTAGCTCACACTCTATATATATTTATTTATTTATTCCTCTTCGTGGAATTTTCAATCGTTAATGAAATACATTTTAAAGCGCTCAATTAAGCTGAAATTTTATAAACATGATTATTTTGGATGACAATACAGTAATTTAATTATAATACAAATTAATTGATTAAAACTAATTATTTAAAGAATTACAATTACACAGCCACGTTGGCATCATTTTTGGTGACTTGTGTTAAAACTTGAAAAGGTTTTTTTTTCTCACGTTTTAAAGCATTCAGTTGAACTGAAATTTTATATAGACGATTGCTTTGGATGACAATACGATACTTTAATGACAATGAATAAAAATGAATTACCACTTAATATTGTGATTCTGTCCTATGTATATACATATTTATATTAATTGTAACTATTTAATAAAAAGTAGGTAAAATAAAATTTTTCTTTGTTGATGTAAGTAGGGGTTGACTTAATTTTTTTTATATTACTTGTTTTATAAATATAACTAATTATTTTGGCATGCTAATTTGATGATAGAGCACACCACACACATCAGAACCATTTGAACTGAAGTGGGATCACACATGATTGGGAAATAAAAAGGACAATATACATATACTGGTCATTTTCTGCCCACTTCGTTGAGTATTTCATTATCTTCGACTACATATTGCTTAAGTTATTGATATCTTTCTAGCATTAAACATTTGATTGTATAGAAAAACATTCTTACAGCCCTTGCTTCTTAATTGAAAAAAAAACAGGACTTGAATTTCCGAAATAGACGTATATTTATCTTTGACGTCTTTTTAACCCCCTCCCTCGGAATCAGTTTTCGAAAAAACATTGTAGTGGATCTGTACTCTACAAAAGAAACATGTTTGCAAGATTTCAAGTTTGTAGGTCTAATAAATCAAAAACGGAATTTTTTTCACTCTCAAACGACCCTGCAACCTCTGCCTTGGAAGCCAATTTTCACAAAACCTGTTTTTAGTGGATCTCTTATCAACAAAAGAAACATGCTTTCCAAATTTTAGGTCTGTAAATCTAATATTCTTTAAAAACGAAAAATTTTTTATCTACAATACGCAACACTCCTCACGAGTCGATTTCTACAAAACTCGTTCCACAAATCCCTATTTTAACAAAAGAAACATACCTGCCAAATTTCAAGTTTCTAGGTCTAACAGAAATCTCGATTAGTGACTGAGTGAGTCATTTTTCTCCTATATAAGTTAATAAAATACAGCAATTTTCTTTGGTTTTGTGATTAGTTTACTAAGATTTTTCTTCAACCTATAAAACTAATCCTTAAAAACTAGTCTTGTATGTTCTGTTTTTAATTTTGTTTTGTTTTCAGAATAATTTTTCATGCTGATGAAGGGGTTGATATAATATCTTCTTTTGGCAAAGGCATGCTTTTTAATAAATGAAATATTCTTTCATCGGGACATTCAATTAATAAGCAATTATCTGAGTAAAGCTATTAGCGTGAGTTGAATGCTCTCTATTATGCACATGAAGGCATTCAATCGAAGCTCATAGAATTATGTTCAAAGCCCACACAGGGCTTAGATAGATACATTTAATCCCCATTTAACTGCACATATACCTCTTATGAGATGTTGCTCTAATGAAATTAAGGTATCTGACTACTTGCGACAACTTTTTTTTGAAAAAATGGAGATATGGTGAATTTTTTGTGACTTTTAGATTTATTTAGTATATTTTAAGGAAAACATTAAAATTGAAAACAGGAAGAAAAATTATTATTATTAAAATGCGAAAAAAACTGGTAAAGATGTACAAAAAATGACATAAACGGGGCCCACTCAGTACAAAAAATTTATCAACATATTCTCAATTTTTCAACTTTTTGATGTGTTACTATATAATACGTGTTTGAAATGATCTTCACGATAAGAGATATTTTAATTTTTACAAAAACTAGAGAACTTTATCTTAGTGATTATATGAAATTTCTTAAAAAGACATTGATTATATTCACATAAAGGACTGTAAATTTTGAAATAAAACAGTGATTGAAAAATCTGAAAGTTAAGACAATTCTACTGTTATACAGAGCATACACCAAAAATTTCAGCATATTTTCAAAACTTTTTGAGCAAGCGCTGTCCCCGTTTGAACTTTTAGCAAAAAATACATTTGGAGTAAAACGCATTTTACAGTTTGACATCTTGTGTAAAGTTATGGTATCTGCTTTTACTAAAACATTGTAGTTTTTGTTCTAGTGAATGGAAAATAAAAAAACTTGGTATTTTTATTAAGCTAATTAGATGGCCTATAAAATAAAATCATAAACAAAATTTGTCAATTTTTGAAAAAAATTATGATTTTAAGAAATAAGCAATTGCAGTATATCTCTGTATATAAACCGGGAAACTTTGGAATATTTTTTTAAGTGAAAGTAAAGAGATGCACTTAAATACGAATCAACTAATCTCAGAAAAAAGATAGCTTGAGAAAAAAGGGTTTTTTCCTCCATTTTCAATTAGCCATTTGCAAGAAATTTTAATTTAAACTTTTTGAGGGTATGATTAGGACTTTTATTCAAAAAAAAAGAAAACAAAAACACATAAATCATTCAAAGTCAGTGCCAAAATCCCAATAATTCCAGTTTTTAAACAATTCTTAAAAATCTGATTTATTTTTGGGGACGTCTGAATGCATATGAGCAACATGCAGCAAGTTTTTCCTTCAGGGACTGAAACATAGGTCAACGATCCCATGCCGTATATGAAGTTTTCTTCTCGCTCATTTTCCAAACCAAAAAAATATTTAGAAAGTTTGACAAGCACAGATATAAAACAAGATAACAAATGAATGAAAAAAATGTGGAAGCTTCAGATAGGGTTACCAAAAATCAAACTGTTGTCGTTGGCATCTTACTGAACAACAATTTGATTGGAAAATATTTTATTCATTTTACTCTCATCGTTACATGTCTGAAAATTACAGGAATATTTCCTTTCAATTCAGTTTTTTTTTTTTTTTTTTTTTGCGTTTTTTGGGTAAATTTTTGAAGAAAAAACGCACTTTCAGCTTATACGCGTATTAGTTTATATTCGGAAATGCACGGTAGATTACATAATAAGGGGGTGGGAAAATTTAAAAAGTAGTTGGTGTTTGATAGCTGGAGTGTTAAAACTTAATCTGAAACCTTATCAAATGTCATTGGGAGAAATAACAATTACATTGAATCTGAGTTAGAAAATATTCACGTTCTATCAAAATTAGATATTGACTCTTCCATCTAATAGTCTAAATTCATGCAACGCCATAGTCATATGATAATGCCACCATGTGTTTCTAACCAATCAGTTCAAAAACTCCTCTAATGACACAGTAACACGACAAAAGCAATCATATGTTTCCAGTTAATCAGTTCACGAAATTCGTTGTTGCCAAACTTTTGCTCTTTGTAGAAACTTTCTCTTAAAAACTACATATTTTTGAATAATAATAATGCAAACAATGTATTTTATTTAAAAGTACTTGCATATAAAATAAGATTTTTTTTTTTAATTTTAAAATCTTTTTATAGAAATTTTTTTCTGTAGCATTTGAATATAGTTATCCAATTATGTAAATTTAAAACTTTATCTAAGTCTTACAAATACAGCAACATGTACAATAAGTTTAATGTTTGTGTTTTGAATTCAATGGAGAGCACGTCTTTGTCTTTATCATGTGACCGTCCTGAATTGAATCCATTGTGACTCAATACGACAAAGTCCACAAACGATACATCTTTTCCCTGCTATATGGGGCTGCGGTAGCCGAGTGTTCAAGGTATCTGATCGGGGCTGGCATGTCACGAGTTCGAGCCCAGTACCACTTTTGACCCGCCGTGTAGGAAAGAGATGCACGTTAAATCTGTCGAGAGCTCAAACATCCTCCCGTTTGAGTGGTGTGGTAGGAGAGAGGGGTGCCAGCTCAGGTGTCGTCCTCGTCACTTGACCATGGTTCAAAATGACGAGGTCCGTCGCCAAAATCCCTCGTGTAGCTGAACAGTGCGACTTTAATATTCACTCACTTATTTTCTCTGCTATATAGTGTGAAATCATCTCTACTCGAAATAAGCAAAAAAGACATCATTTTTAACTCTTAATGTAATCACCATGTATTTTAGCAAACTGTTTTTATAGGGAATGACTTTTATCACGCAATTCCAATGCTGAATTACTACACATTTCACAGAGGATAACTGCATTCATCTCACCAACTCAGAACATAAGTCACTGCTACTTTTACGCTGTTTCTCATACCATTCCAGGATTCAATGGCATTCCTGAGCGACGCCTCTTCACGACAAGCGGGTCTTCCCACTTCGATGGCACCTACGCCGACGAGAGCCTTGAACCTTTATCTTCCTGGTCGAAGCGGAAGTCAACAATGACTCCCGTGCCCGTGAAATCGAACTCATCCCCGGTAAACAAACGAAAGTGTGCGAGATGGGCAGCCAGGAGGAAGTGATGGCTGCCAAAGGAGGATAAATCGGGGGCAAACACGTTTCTTTACATGTCACCGCCATTCCAATATATTGGATGCCCTCAAATTAATCGCCATATTGCGGAATATGATTGAAATATGGAAAATACTTCCTAGTCAACCGCCTCGCACCTTGATATCATGAAGTTTGATCACTTGTATTAATATCGATGTGTTAATGTGATAAATTATCGATGTATCGATACAATAATGCGCTTACGCGTTTTTTTTTTTTTTTTTTGGGGTTTTGGTTGTGCATTTGAGCTATCTTTGTGCATGTTTTGTCATAAAGAAAAAATTCAGACTCGGAACATTTTTCCAGACAAAAAAAATGTCTCAATATTAGTATAATTTCATTCAGTGGCGTAACGTACTCCCACGTATAAGGAAGATGTCCAGGATTCTAGGGGGCCCAAAGCCTCACCGACGCCAAGTACGTACCCTTTGTAAGATCCGGCCCGGGGCCCAAAACCTGACTTTGCAGAGGGGTTCTAAAATTCTCCGTTATGCCACTGATTTCATGTTATGTTCAGTGAAGTCTTTAGACTTCTTGAGGCCCTGGTCCCCTATGCATAAGTAAGACCTACCTACGTCCCTATTAGTGCTCAGAATACATAAAGCATATGTTGTCAAATACAAACAGTAACATGTAACAAATAAATGAGCGTGACAAAACTATTTACAAAACGACTTTATCAACTACCATCTTTCGACAGAATGATGGTGTATAATGATGAGTCTAGGCACAGACGACAGACAGGATATAATAAGGCAATTTTGCCACTGTTGCCAGATGGCCAGTTCAAAATTCCCACTTTTTTGGAGAATATGTACAAGAATAACACTTCTCAATAAAAATTACTTGGATCATGATGTTTCTGAAGCCGAATTGAAGACGAGACGAAATCCACTCTCCCCTCCCTCAGGCCGAGGCCTTGGCCCAGGCTCAGTTTACCCATGCCTTAACTCCTTAACTGGTACGCTCGTACACCGTACGGGCAACCGAAAGCTAGCCACAACCGATTTGCCCATACGCTGTATGGGGACTGATATTTTCTTCTATCTTTGATTTGCACATATTTTTAATTCTTACAGGGAGATTATTAGTGCTAGAGTTTTTAAGAGATACAGTTTGTTCATGTTACTGAAGCACTTCTCATCCGTGATTTTCCTTGTGGTTAAGGTGGGGATTTTTCATTGAAGGCAATGAAAATATACGATGAAGAACAGGGATAGGCAAGGAAATGTGAAATTTGATAGTTGAGAAGAAATAAAAATGGAAAGATTATCCAAAAAAGCTTATATTATCCTGTCCTCCCCCCGCCCCTCCTTGCAATATAAGACTCAGTATTGCATCATGCCTCCAACTGTGTGTGCATATTTATATGTGCGTATACACCCAAAATCCTCAACCGTTTGAAAAAGAGGTACTAACATAATTTTTTTAGAAATGTGAGAGAAAGTCTTTTAAGATATATTAAACATTCTTCATAGTATGCAACGTGTAATTATAAAAAAAAACATTTAGAGGGTTTTGAGTTCTACAATTATAAAATAAGAAATAGTATGAAAATTTTAAAATTTAAAATGAAAGTAAAATACTTCCATTTTCACATTTTTTTTAGTATTATGCTTAGTTACATGCAATAAAAAATGTGCATTTTTTGGAACATTTTGGGCAAAATATTCACCTTTTGACTGGTTTATAACACATTCTTGGTGGCGTTACACATATCATTTATAAAACACTCTTACGTGAGAAATTTTTCAATTGTAAATTTTAAGTGAAATTCCACTTGTCATTAAAATATAGAAAACAAAATATGCAACATGTTTTGTACAAAAATGAGTTATACAAATACATTAAAATAATTTTTTTTGTATATAAAATAACTAATTTAAATTAATACCAGAGTATAATTTTAAAGCTTTAATCCTATTTTTTTACAGTTATAAACAAAGTATCACTTCTTAACTGATGTTACACGAGACTCTTCTGATATTCAGAACCAAGGAGAATCAGTAATTAGATGACATGCACATTTGAATGAATAAATGGCAACACGAAAAACTACATGTACATGGAAGAATGAAACTCTCTTTAAAATAACGATCTTTGAGAATTCTCAGATATGTATTTAGCTCTTACTGGATAGAAACGTTTAAATTAAAAGCTTTTAATAAACTTATTAGCAACAAGGGGAAAAAACACTTTTGGAACGTAATGCCAATTTATATTCACAATTTATTTAAAATCTCTTTAGCTAAGTGAATTTCATTAAAAACGTCGATGAAAATATGTTTAAGTGTATCTTATGTGAGTAAAAATCGAATAATATGAATATATTACTATGTAAACAAAAACTAAGAACATTTGTTATAGAATAGAAAATGTAAAATTTAAATTATTACAATATAAGAAACACTTCAGTTTAACGAAAAATCATTAGGAAATGAGAGTTACGAAAGGTTTAAAATAGGCACATTGGAATGAAAACCGTTTGGGGATCGGTTCAAAGAGATCTACATAATGCGTCAATATAAAAAATTTTATTCAGCCAAACTTATTAATCATGAGATGAGATAAAATAAGAGGTATCTGCAAAAATATCAATCCCTCCAAACTTTCACTCCTCCTCTTTCTCGTGAGGACTTTAAGTAATTCCTTTAATTAACGAGAGGGAGGAAGCCATAATTTGCTGTTCATTGTGTTTTTGTTTGTAGCATTTTCAGTAGAGTAACAATAATTGTTTACAAGCAAGGTTTATTGTGATTTTGTAATAAATATGGAAAATTTTCCTTCGAACAACTATCTTCGAAGAGGTAATGGGGGCTCGGAAGCTTTAGTGGTTATTTTCTCAAACTCGTAGCCGGTATTGTCGAGTTGCAGATTTGAGTTCATTGATACCACTGAAGACTCATAGTGTACAAAGGCTGATGCTCGTTAAATCTGTCGAGACTCAAAATCATTCCATTGGTGTTGTGACGTTTAAGATAAATGAAAGTAGCTTGATACTGATTCATTTAAATATTTAGTTTATTTACTTCAAAGCTATTATTTACACACATTGAAGTTATTAAAATTATCCATTAGATTATTAGAGTCCAAGTTCTGTTTGTCAGGGAGGAGTTTTTTGAGTCCGCTCTCCATCTCCCGTTCTCTCTCTCTCTCTCTCTGCATTCTCTAGCTTCGGGGATGGTGACAGAGACCGGCGTTTTTAGCTTCGAGTTACATCCGGTTAGTGGGTGGAGAGGGGTAACTTCTGGTATCAAAGGTTGCTGCGGGGAAATTTTCAAGACAAGACCGTGCAATATTTTTAAGGGTGCAGGTGCCATTGCACGTGTGGTGACTATACCCATAAAGAAGCCGATTCACAGCTGTGTGGTGGAAATGTTACAGTGTGCTGTGGTAGTTTAGAGTGGGGGTGGCGTCCCAGATATCATCTTCGTCACTGTCACTTGATAGAGGTTCCAAATTACGAGGTCCGTTGCCAATAACCCTCGAGTTGCTTCAGAGAGTGACGTTAATAAATACCTACTCACTTGAAGCAGCAAACCCTCTATACACTTAATTTCCCTTAAGTCTTAAACTGAATCAAGGAATATGAGTGTGAGAACTTTTATAAATCTAGATTTAAATTCTTGGAAATCATTATTTGAACGTGTCTCAAAGTTGCCAGTAATGTTTCGGTATGTAATACGTTTGAAAGAAGTTAATAAGCCAACTAACTAAATTGGAAAGAGTCCCTTTGTGTCCCTATCCGCGTTCCTTTAAATACTAATCCTCTTGTGAAATATTGGGTCTTTAAAAAACATTATAACATAACGCTTTCCCTCGAAGTAGAAGACGTGAGTATGCAAATTAAGATTTGTATATAAAGATTAAACTTTCAGGTTAGAAATAGAGAGATGTTAGACTGCTAATGGCTAGCAGTGATTGATTAAATGTGAAGTGAGACGTGGATACTTCGTAGTTGATTATCGTAATATTAAAGTTGACGATTTGTCAATAAGGAATCAAATTAGATTAGGTTGCTAAGAATTAAAAGATATTGCCTAGACGTAAGTGATCTGATTATTTTGTCTTGTCGTATCTCGTCTTCCTCGTTATTGTTTTCCATCACAAGCGTAGCTACCGTCGTATCAGCCGAATCAATGATACGGCCCCCCCCAAGCAATAGGGCCCCCGACATTTGTAAGTACAAAATTGCAAATGTTATCAATAGTCACATTCGCAAAGCTACCATTTCCAAAAAGGGCCCCTAAGGAATTTTGATACAGGACCCCCTCAGGACTAACTACGCCAATGCTCTCCATGTTTGGCATTTGGGTGCATCTCTTAACTCAGCGTTTCTCAAACTGTGGGGCACTCCCCCCCTTGGGGGCGTGACAACTCTACAAGGGGAATTGAAAAGTCGAGAACAAAACATTATTTATATATAAAAAACATTAATGTACTGAAAGTAAACAAACAAAATACATTCTGACATAGTAAAAAATATAAAATATACATTTACACGGATGTATTACACTTATAAATATATTGGTGCTACACAATGTATTTTATAATTACTTTAACAATACTGAGTCAAAAACAAGTTTATTAATTACCAGTGACCCTATGAGCTTGTCATATATATATATAATTTAAAACAAAAATTAACACTTATCTTGATAATTTTTGTACGGTTTATAGTTAAACCTTCACTGTGTGCGTGTGTGTGTGTGCCGATCAAAAATTTCGCGATTCGCTTATAAATGCCAACCGTTTTCCACGTAGACACGCGTATGTGATGTATTGGGGGTGGAGGAAGGAATAAAGAAGCAAAAATAATCTGGAATAAGTAAATCCTTCGCAAACATTGTCAAGGTCCTTTTATTGCATTCCAAAATCTTCGGAATAATTTTACAGATAGCAGTGCACAGAAAAGATCGTACTTCGGAAAGACGTATATAAGTCTGGGGAAATAAACACTTTGACTTAGCGAGATATTTATATACATAAGGGGGGTTGCTTAAGAGGTAAAAGTCGTATCGTAGTTTTAGCGTCAAAGTACAGTATTTAATTCAGTACATTGTTATTGTATGGGGGGGCGCGATGAAAATTATGATTGAATATTGGGTCGCGAGTGTTGCAACTTTAAAAAACTCTGTCTTAACTTGGTTAACAGAATTTGTGTTGTTTTTTACTCAAAATAAATTGAAGTTGTTTTGAATATGGCTAATCTTTCTTCCAACTCACCCTCATTAATGGACGTCGCGGGCGAAAATTACACCTTCACTCTATTTTTTTATATTGTACCTCACACTATTTGAATTAACTTTTCACAAAATTGATTGTGATTGCTTATTAATGTCACCACTCAACAGTAAGATGAGGATTAAAGGTGATAGATCTTGTAAATGTTAATTAATGCCAAGTGATGGTCAGGACAACCTGAGATGACATACCACTCTCCAAACTTTCAAACCACGTTAACAAGAGACGTTAACCATGTTAATGGCCTTAACCCTCGGTAAATTTAACATTTATCTGCCCCCTATCAATCAATTTAAGCTTTAGTTTAAGTAAACAATTCTCTTGTGAGGTATGCGATGACTTTTGGTAACAGATTTCTCAATTTTGATCCACAGTCAGGTGACGCTTAGAAGCACAACAGATCACACTATTCCGTACGGAAGTCTATTCGAACCAAGCTTTGATTCAAGACTCGACTGAACAGAGATCCTGTGTGAATCAATGAATCTGAAAACAACGAATATACTTTCATTTGTTCGCAGCCGATTCTCGCGCCATCGCGTGAGGATATGACATCAATTCGAAAACCCCATCCCGGGGAAGCGTGGGTTGTGAAATAGGGATTAAATAGTCAATCCCGTGCTATCGCGGGAAGAGCTATTTATCAACATTTATTCTTGCCTTCAGTCGATGTGTGGGGGAAAATTCATTTCTACGGTTGACATCGCAGTAATGGTTTGTTTTTTCCCTACAGCACTTGGTAACGTGTTAGACTTCGTAGTTCGTTTTCAGTGAAGGTACATGTGAGGTCTACACATATATCGAATCATTTGTTTAAGTAAACTCAGTCGAATTGATAGTGAAAAGCCAGTCTATGGCGTTGGTGTTCCACAATTATATTTTTTTTAGCATGAGCGTCTTAGATCTTGGCAGGGGCGGTCACCCCAATATGCCTTGGTGGTCCACCGGTCGATCGCAAATGTCTTAATGCCCATCCTTGGTATATCGCATGCCTGGAACGCTCTGGGGAGGGCAATTGCGACTCCCAAACCCTTCAAGAACCATCGAAGGCCTGAAAGCAGAGCTGAACGAGTGGGATTAATTGCCAGAGGAACTCATAAACTCCCTTATTTCAGTTATAAAATCACGGTGTGGGGCCTGTTTATCTGAAAGAGGAGACCATACCTCCTATTAATCGATATTTTTTTTATATTCTGCAACTGCTGTTTCATACTTCCCGACTTCGATGAGTGTCACGCATGATGATATGAATGTTCTATATCTGCTATGAATGGTTATTTTCTTGCATTATATCAACCCTATATACATACTAAATTTTATTAAAATCTGTCCAGTAGTTAGAGAGATACTCAACAAATTCTAAAAATTCTCTTACTTTTGAACACCAGTGTATTGCAACGATTTTCATTCGACAAAACACTAATATCCTTAAATATTTTTTGAAGTATGACGTAATTCTTAATCCTACAATGATTGATTCAAAACTGTCCTCAATATATTACTTAAAACAATGATTGAAAAATCACAAAATATCAACAGACATAAACACATACACAGCTTATATATTTAACATAAAAAAAGGACATGAAAATAATCCTATTATCTTTTGATGGTTCGTAAACTATGACAAGATAAAAAAAAAATTGTTCTTCTTTGTTGTTTTGAAAGTAAACAAAAGGGGAAGAAACTAACTTGGTAGCAGCTGTGCTCCGATTTTAAAGAATTGGACATTAGGAAGATTGCGTGATTCACTGAAACACACAAAGAAAATAGAAAACTATTAAAATAAACCTACTTTTGCAAAGGTCTACAATAATATCTTACAGAAATTTATGTCACTTATGGATTGTTTATAGTTCAACCGTTTCCACGGTACTATAGGTAATATAATGTTATTTATACAAAAAAAGAAAATTTACGTGAATATTATGTTTTAGTGAAAAAAATGAGTATAAAGATTTAGCAAAAATGAGAATAAATAATGCAGAAACTATTTTTTTTAAAAGGACTTTAAATATAAACAAAGATAACTCTAAGACACTTCCGTAAAAAAAAACGCATTTACATTATCAATGTGTTTCTTAGATGTACCATTTACTTTTTGTATATTGTTAAAATTACTTTTATGTGTTGTTCTGTGATAGCTCTGGTTGGTGAGAAATTAAGATAACAACGATGTGTTGTGAAGATATTGGTTGTTTTAAAAGTACTGTATATAAATATATATTTCATGTATATTTAATATTTTCTATATTAGACGAGTAGATTTAGGTCTACTTTTCCCAGGCAATTTTACTCGATATTAGCATCGGTAACTTAG
This sequence comes from Trichonephila inaurata madagascariensis, assembly GCA_019973955.1. NCBI lineage: Eukaryota > Metazoa > Arthropoda > Arachnida > Araneae > Nephilidae > Trichonephila > Trichonephila inaurata. Next base: position 394,678 of record BMAV01011828.1, on the reverse strand, counting down.
CTCTATATAGTACAAATTTAATAATAATCTTCCAGTGTTCT
>BMAV01011828.1:354564-394237 GCA_019973955.1 Trichonephila inaurata madagascariensis | reverse complement strand
AAAAATTAGCATTAATTAATAAAATTAATCATTAATAACAAATATTTAATTAAATTTTACGTATTATATATTTAGAATTATAACCAATCGAAAAAAAATCAAGGGCTTTGGGGGAGGGAGTGTTCGGACCCCCCTTGTGTGCGCCACTGATATATATATATATATATAACCAGTCAATAAAACTTTAACTTTCACTAAAAACATAATAAAGAATTGTACAGTGAATAAATATTGTACCTTAAAATATTAAAAAAGAATTTGTGCTCATTGTATGTGTTTTGGGGTTTTTGATATGAATAATTAATCACACACTTGAAAAATTATAATCTGAGTTGAATGATGAAAAGTATATCTTGATTTATTGATTGATTGAATATTAACGGCGCACTGTTCAGCTACACGAGGGCTTTTGGCGACGGACCACGTAATTTTGAACCATGGTCAAGTGATGTGGACGACACCTGAGCTGGCACCCCCCCTCTCCTACCTACCACACCACTCCAACGGGAGGACGTTTCAGCTCTCGACAGATTTAACCTGCATCGCTGCCCTACACGGCGGGTCTTTAGTGGTACTGGGCTCGAACTCGTGACAAGGCAAGCCACGATCCGATTCCTATACCACTCGGCTACCGCGGCCAAAGTATATCTTGAAGAACCAGGAAAAGATAATCAATCAAGAGATACATAAAAATATTTTTTTATGCACTAGTTTTTTTAAAAAATACAATATAATTGTCATCACAAACACATCTACATCCTGTAGTATATACTATCCCGTTATTGTCTTTATAACCGTAAAATACGCTCAAGACCGGGAAATTTATTTTTCAATTTTAGATAATTTGGTATTAATTAGAAAAACTGAAGTTAAAAGAAATCATAGTATGGCTTCCGCAACTTCATGTAAGTTTTACAAATTTAAAGACATATTAGAGTTTGTTTTTTCAAAGCTCAACAAATATCATTGATGAAGATTCCAACGACGAAAATAAATGGATTAATGCAGCTCCTGTTCCAACATCATTCTACTTGAGGAACATCATGCAAAGTGCGTTCAGATATTTAGACGAACATTTTATTGGTGAAATGATAAACAAAATGGGTGAGAGAGACATCGAACAATTTAAGGTATCCGACTACGATCGGAACCGTGATTTTAAAAAGGCGCGTAAATGGATAATTTTTATGATATTTAGTGTCACTTAGATTAGAATACATGTATAAAATTGTTTTAAGGACATTTTTGGCAAAAAAAATTATTTAAATGCACTATTTCGGCAAAAAATGAACTTAGAATAACATTTTTTCAAAATGTTCTCCTTTTGTGAAAAATGCTTCTACTATAATAATATTTTGCCTGTATAGAGCTCAGATCTCTGTACAGAGGCTCAGCTATGAGTTTTGAAAAATTCACATTATTTTCAGAGTTACAACCATTTGAAATAATTATCGGAGTTTTTTTCTTAAAATTGCTCCCCTCTGTTGTAGTAAAACACGGATAAACCCACTTCTAAATCATTTATTTCAAAAATTCCAGTTGAGCCTCTGTACAGAGATCTGAGCTATATACAGGCAAAATATTATTATAATAGAAGCTTTTTTCACAAAAGGAGAATATTTTGAAAATGGGTCATTCTATGTTAATTTTTTGCCAAAATATTGTACTTAAATAATTTTTTATTCTAATAATACTCTTAAAACAATTTTATATACGTTTTCTAATCTAATTGATACTAAATATCATAAATATTATCCATTTATACGCTTTTGCAAAATCACGGTTCCGAACGTAGTCGGATACCTCAATGCAAAAAAAGACAGTGCAAAGAAAAAATATCAGATTATTTTCTAAAAACTACAAGTATGTTTTTTTCGAAAAAAAAACTTCAAAATTTTCTATTAAATTTCTTTAAGTTTTTGTGAAGGTTTTTGTTTCATTGATTTTTATTAAATACATGCATATATATATGTGTGTGTGTGTGTAAATAAAATATATTGTAATAAACTTAATTTTGTTGAATATATGATTTTTTTTTGCAGTATTATTAAACACGAAGTATTTTTAACACGTAAAAATGTTTCAATTCCCTTAATTTCTTGTTAAACGATGTTTACTGTATCTAAGGAAAATCTATTTCTACAAATAGTAGATAGAAACGAAAATATTTAATTCCTTTTTAATTTTAAAATCAAACATTCGTATAAAATATTTTTGTTTAAAAAAGAAAACAACGACAACGCGCATTACATACACCATTGTGTTTGTATCCATTATTTATGTGCTTACATTCTTCACATTTCTACACACTAACCTAAACTGTTATCACGTGATCAATCGTTGCTGGACCAAGTCAGAGAACGAGTTTGAACCACAACTGCAGGAGAGCTTAAACCACAGATTACAGTAAGTAGCTTTACTATTCTTGTTCCTTCTGCTGTTTTTCTTACTCTAATGATACACTTACTGTTATCGAACTGGCTTTTAGTTTTAGATAGTTTCCAGTTTAGACTGGGCAAGATAAATTTTTCTATGATAATGGATCTTAATCTTCTTGTTTTTATGGACGGTTGGTTTAATGCATTTCCCCCATTTTTGTAATGCTTCATGTACTGCTGGTAACTTTCAAAAATCAGCCCCTTTACAAAGCAATTATCGGACACATGGATTAGTGTAGAAATGAAGAATGTATTAAAGTTGGATGACAACATTATGAATTTTGTAATCAGAGTAATCTTGTAATCTTGAGGCCCTGGGCCCCTCGTGAAAGTACAGTCTGGGCCCTTACACAAATGTAGGCCCTACCTATGACTTTAAATTGTACACAGTACATTGCATATTGTCAAATAATCGTACAAACAATTACCCGAAACAAATGAATGTGCATGAATTACAATCGCACAAAACGGCTCGACTGACTGCCGCCTTTTGACTGAATGAGTAATAATGGTCTATGGTAGTAGGCCTACGCCTATACATGTACGATCGTCATCACATGTAGCCAGTTGACATTTTGTCCAAAATTCCCAGTGTTTCGGAGAATCCAATGAGAAAAAACATTTGACTGTTGAAATTATACGAATCATGATCTTATTAAAGCTGAGTTGAGAATGAGACGAGGCCCCCATTCTGACCGAGGCCCTGGGCCTGGGGCTCGGTTGGCCCATGCTTTAAGACGTCCCTGAATTAGAGGGTTCCTCTATATCATACCTATGGTTTGACAGAGTTACGGTTAAGAAGATTCAAATAAACTGTTTCAAAATGCTTTAAAATATCCGAACACGTTGAAATGAGCAAATTCGGTTAGAACACATATTTTTGTTTTTTTTATTTTATTGAATTGAACTACCTTTTGGCTTTAGAAAACATACTTCGTTTTGTTTATACGCTTCCTAGAGGCCGAGTTACAATCAATTTTATAAATTTAGAAAAACCGGAAGTGGGTATTTAATCTAACAGAAGTGGGCATTTAAAATGATCAAAATCAATCATATCAAATCTGATAATTCAAAAATGATATAAAAATGTATTTCTATAAAACTTTTTGAACCTAAATTTTATACTATTTTCTAAAGAATGTACTAAAATATTTCTAATTTTAAGAATATTTTTTTGAATTACGGCCTGTTATTTAAATAATGGTCTCATAAATAATGTCACATTTCTTGTAATATGTTCTCAATCAACTCTAAAATTTTTAAATTTTAGTAAAACATTAAAATTTAATACATTTTCTAGATAAACGTATCTAATTTGTTTTAGTAATACTTTTACTGATATAAGTGTGTCACTTTTTTTCTAATTGCTTTGGAGTCTAAGAAATATTGCTTATTCTTATCACCCTCATCGCTAAAAATTATTCTTATTGCCCTCGTCTCTTTATTTAGAAAGGATAAGGCATGTGATTTTTGAAAGCAGAAATATATTTATTATCTATGCCCCTTCCCCAAATAATAAATTTCCTCAAATGCCATTTCTATAGAGGACCTCTATTCAACAAAATATACATGCTTGCCAAATTCCAAATCTGTACACCTAATTGTTCAAAACCAACAATTTTTTTTTTATCTATAAGACCTCCATAATCCTCTGAAAACTCACTTGGTAGAAAATTTTCGAAAAACATTTTCTTAGAGGATCTCTACTCAACAACAACTACAAAAATACTTACTAATAAATTTTAGTTTTTTTTAAAAAAATATTTACAAAATAAGTACGCAGATTGGTTTTTAAAAAAAAAAAAAAAAAACCTCTCAAAAACTGATTAAGAATATTTCTTTAATTCTTGTAAATAGACCATTCTCTGGTAACTGTTAATAAGTAACATGATTATTGATATAGTAAAGTATGCAATTAATGATACTAATGATAATGCATTAATTTGTTTCTTATATATTCACAAGAAATTATTTTATAGTTATTGCGTTGTCATTTTATTTCACTTGAATTTTCAAAAATAAAATTTTTTTTTAAATTTTACTTTTTTTAGAATAATATTTTATGTGTAATGGTAAGTCCACTGGGGGCGAGTTACTTGCAGGGGTGTAGTATCTATTCGAAAGCTTAGCGGAAAAGCACGCCTTACGGTTGTCTACACTTCTAAGGAAAGCCAGAATTGCTTTATTACTAAAAGTATTTTTACTGAATCGATGCTTAAAAATAGTTTAAAAATCAATCATTCTCAAAACTCAAAACTACAGGAAGAAAAATTCGGGAGAATAAAATATGAGAAGGGAAAAAAAGTCAACGTAACATATGGACGAATCTGTTAAGCAGCGAGTAAAAATGATGATGTTTATTGCCTTAATAAATCAAACAGTTTTTCGAACGAAAGCAAAACTTTCTTTTCTTTGCGTCTTTAGAATTTCTTTTTCTTCTGAAATCAATAATTTTCAAGCGCAACACTTGCACAGTTTCTTATCAGAGTCTAAGAAAGGAAAATCGAGTTCGAAAGGTACATATTTTTGCTAATAACTCAGATAATTTATTCTGATAACTGAGCCCCAAACACATTTTAAAGAAATTAGAACTGAATTGTGTAATAAAATAGTGGATGTTTTAAAAATCAGAAAACTTAAGAAATAAAACATTCAAATGAGATCATTTATATTATTTAATACACAAAAAAATTAAATAAATGAAAGTCACATTTTGTTTACTAGAGGTGTGTAGCTACTTGTTTTTGTACAATAGGCTATGGATCATGTGATGTCATAGTCACATGATAACGACAAACACGTGTTTCCAGACAATCAGTTTATGTGCTTCGTTGCTGCCAACATTTTATTGTGTGAAAACATGTTTTTAAGAAGTACATATTTGTCAACAATCAGTGGTGTAACGTATACCTCCGCAATCCCAGCATGGAGAGGGGCAGGGACTCAAGGGGGCCCAAAGCCTGACTGACGCATAGTACGTACTTGGACTTGGGGCCCTAAGCCTGAGCTTGCCGGGGGGGGCTAGTAGTCTCCATTACGCCACTGTCAACAAAAATGAACGTAAGTAATTAATATACTCTTAGTATAAAATAACACTTGTAATGGATAATGGTAAAATTTTTAAGGATTTTTTTAATACTTGAACTTTTTTACCCAATTGTAAAATTTGAAAATTTCTCTATATTTTTACAATTAGAATAAAAAGTACGTCTAATTTCAGTTTTGAATTCAATGGAGAACACACGTTGTTGTTTCTTATCCCACTCTATCAACAGAAGCATATAGATCAAGTCCCGTACCGTCAAGTCATGAACCCGTACGTTTTGAAACAATGAAGAACTGTAGCAGGACTTGAGATCAGTTTGTGATACCCCACGGCCCGGGGATATCATCTCTTCCTCTACGCGACCTAGATTTGTAGGAATAAATGATTGGCCACTCAAATTCTCCAATATAAATTATTATTATCTAAATATATATTGATCAACGCAACACAAGTCTTACTAGAGGGGACTGATCAGGAGTGATACTACGCAATTATCAATTCTAGTAAAATAGCACCTGTAATCCTACTCACTATCTTTATGAGAAATTAACCACAGAATCTTTATCTACTGTAGATTCCTTAATAAGTTAAAAAAAAGTCCGTTCTATAATTAATCTCGTACCAATATCACACGGCGAGCAGCCCTCGGCATTCTGTCTCTTCTAGTATTATATTCTTCCACTATTATTCTATTATTATCCGACCTCTATTCCGCTCTTATTCAACCTTCCGGCTTCTATTCCACTCTCCAGATTCTATCTTACTCTTATTCAACTTTCTGGCGTCCAGTCCACTAACCCGCGAATGCTTAAGCTCCCTTATATATCTGTTCATTAATCTGCATATCGTGGTTTCTTCTTGAGAAGGTTGAATTGAAATGCCATTTTGGCTCCAAAGATTCCCCAAGAGGATTAGTGAGAAGGAGCGATAAAACCCCGTCTCAAGTTAGCTTTTATTGCAACCAATACAAGCCAAGAAGTGGGCAGAAGCTACTTGAGTCACATTGCAATTCGGACAAGGAGGGTGAACTTTAAGACCCGCCACATGTGGTTGAGCTCGAGTGTGTCCACTGTGAAGCATAGCAAGAATCGTTTCATCTCGACTACTGCTTGTCCCATTTAAAACACAGCACCAGGACGGTTTCCTTCATACCACTAATGTACGGTCTGCCTCCAAGAGGAAATAATATCTTGTTTGACCGGAGTAGCAATTCTGAAAAAGAAAGCAGTCACCATGTGTAGATTTCATATGATTGCCCCGACGGGCCAGACCATCTGCAATCTCATTCCAGCAGACATTCACGTGCGACGGTACCCACTTGTGACGGGACTTTATCGTGCTTTCTAACTAATCCTCTTGGGGAATCTTTGGGGCCAGAATGGCATTTCAATCCAACCTTCTCAGGAAGAAAATGTGATACGCAGATTAGTGAATAGATATATAAAGAAGCTTAGGCGTTTGCGAGGGAGTCATATGGGAGTTATATAGAAATAGGCTAGAAGCTGGATAAAGTCGGATAATAGTATATATAGAAGATTAATATTAAAAGAATATAATACAAGAGGAAGACATAAAGCTTGGGTGCTGATCGCCGTGGGATATTGGAAAGAAGATTAATTATTAAAGTTTAATAATAGAACGGACCCTAGCTTGTTAAGGAATCTACTATAGATAAAGATTCGGAGTTCATTTCTCATAAAGATAGTGAGTAGGATTTCAGGTGCTATTTTAACTTAGAATCGATAATTATGTAGTATCACTCCTGATCTGATTCCCCTAACAAGACTTGTGTTCCGTTAATTAATATATATTGAGACATAATAAATTAGATTTATTATGGAGAGATCGAGTGGTCAATCATTTATTCCTACAAATCTAGGTCATGTGGATGAAGAGATGATACCCTACGGCAGGGGGGTATTACACACTGAAAAAAGATCCTAACATTGGCATGCAAGTAATTTAATAGCTGGACAATACCTCTTACCGTTTTGTCACCCTGCCTCCACCATTCAGATACATACTAAATAGAGCTTCGGCTATCCCTCAATATCCAAGTATCTGTATTCAGTGGCGTAATGTACACTCCAGTAACCCCCACATTGCGGGGGGGGGGGACCAGGGACTCTAGGGAGTCCAAAGTTTGACGGACGCTAAGTACGTATTTGGGCTTGGGGCCAAAAACCTGAGTTTGCAGGGGGGTTCCTAATATTCTCCGTTACGCTACTGTTTGTATTGACATTCTCAGTAAATCATAAGTTCAAAGCCTCTTCAATAACTGAAATGTTACATTAAACAATAAACTAAACTAAATCTAACAACTAAATACTATACAACTAGATGCAACTGTATGTAACATGTTCCAGAATTTTTTTGTAGAAATAATAAGAAATTCTAAATCATTTATCTAATATTAAGGATCGATTGCAGAATTCGAATGAAAAAAAAAGTGCCAGAATAAAAGTAATAGGAGTTAAATAAGAAGTTCGTTACATCATTCAAATAATAAATATAGTACAAAACTTTAAGATAATAGCATTAAATGTTTACGTGAGAAAATACTTAAAACTCCCGACATCGTGTAGAGAAATCTTAAAGAGTTAGGTTGAACTGTTAGAATAAATTTCATTCTTTTTGAGTCTGTAATGTTCACCATAATCTTTTAATGGCGTATTAGCTTTGTTTACATCCCGGTCGTATAATTGCAGTTTATTTCTGCTTGAGAAATATCTTGCGTTAAATTGATGTCATATTTTTAAGAGAGTAATTCGAAAGGGTCATTAAATATGAAACTCTTAAACGTAAGAAGTTTGTAGAGTAATATTTAAAATTGGATAAAATAATAGAGTTTCAAACGAAAAATAATAAACACTTTATAGATGTATCGAAATAATGTATTTTTAGCTCATAAACGTGTTAAAATAGATGTACGAATGCTCCAAAATCTTCAAAATGTTAAACCTTTGTTTGAGTTAGCGATTTTAGAATTTTAAATGATTCATTCCTTGAGGGAATTAAATTCTTGAACCGTTTCAAAATTTAATGGAATAACTAGCCAAAAGTCTATTTTACGTAAAAGAAACAGTATAATTTTTGTTGATTTTTTAAAAAGAAAAACCAAATTTTTGATTTGTGAAGTACAATTCTTTTTTTCGAAAAATTTGTTTTTTCCCCCCTCTTTTGATTTCTAGAGAAAGAGATTTCTTTTGAATTATTTTTTTTATTTGAGTTTTTGATTATTGTCGCCCTTTAAAACAACTCTAGGCTATTGGCGACAAACCTCGACACAGTAGTCATGTTACAAGAACGACATTTGAGCTCTCACTAGGGTTTATTTCCCGGGAACCCGAGAAATCATAAGATTTCTATACTTTTTCTATTCCCGGGAATCGCCGGAACCAAAACACGCTGGAGTAGTTTGTTGGTAATACTTGAAAGATTTTTAGAAATAAAGTCAGCAATTTTAAAAACATTAATTGACATTAAAGAAGAACAAATGATGGCCAATGTAGAGTTTGAAACTGTGACTACAATTGTAGCAGACTTAAAGCCAGTTAAAATTAGCTAAGAAAAATTATGCAGTCAAGATGAAACTTTGCTAATTGCAGAAGATGTATTTTCTTTCGTTGTTGGAAAATTGAACGAACAAAATTCAGAATTTGCAAAAAATATGGAACATTCTCTAATCCAAAGAATTAATGAGAGACTCAACGTTAATTTAACAGGATTAATGAAATACCTGAATTTTGGGAGAAAATTCAAAGCAGCTGCAGTTACTGTCGATATTTCGGGATTGCCTAGTAAAAATTGTTTGGTAAGACAAGCCTAAATGATAGAGAGAGAGAGAGAGAGAGGAACAGGGCTTTTCTGCGAAGATGAGGAATCACCATCCAACTCTTCGCACTCCGAAGAAGAGATCATGAAGATTTTGAAAGGAAAACCTTTGACGTTGGACGCGAAAAATTAGAGAAAGCAATTTACTATGTGAGGTTTTACTATAAAACTATGAGGCTTTAAAGCCGATTCCTCAAACGTCAGTTGAAACCGAGAGAGCATTTTCTGCTGCCGGATTGTTCGTCACAAAGCTTAGAACTAGGCTGAGTGATAAAAGTATAAATTGCTTATGGTTTCTGAAATCTTATTTTAAAAATAAATAATAAATTTATCATATTTTTTTTGTATTTTTCAACTCATTATATAAATAAGTATTAATTTGGAATTTTTTTTTATATTTATCCTTATTTTCTACAATTATTATTGATTTTATTAAAAAAATACCTTGTTTTTTACTTTTTAAAAATTTTGATGTATTCCCAGGGATTTCGGGCACGAAAATTACATTCCCGGAATTCTTCGGACATTCCCCGTAATGGAAAAACCCGGGAAATCAGAAGCCATTCAATCTCCGTATGCACGTCATCATCAAGAATTTAAGCCCTGACAGATCTAAGAGCATCTTTGATGGCTCTGAATTTGATTTCCAAACGCCTAGGTTTATTTACGAGTCATTTTCAACACTCGTTACTTCTGCCCGGCCCAAAAAAACCATAAAAACAACCCGCACACACCTCGTATAACGGGGTCGATATATGAGCCGACCCTAGATATAAATGCCAATCCTACAAACGTCTTTCATTCTTCTCTCTCTCTATTATATTAACTATTTCACAGTCATAAAATTTTTGCTCTTTCGTACCTTTCTTCGCATGTCCAATGAACCGTGGTAACCTAGTTATAGCTCAAATTCAATGAAGATCGAATCGAGTTCTCATTCCTCCTATCAAACATAGTTCAAATATGCTTCTGTATCAATTGATTGCTTTTCATCGTCGCTCTCCGACCTCGTAATTTTGTGAAACCCATTCAAACTACGAAACAGACGCACCTAAGCTAGCATATTCCTCTTCAAACTTTGTGACTGCGGTAGCCTAGTGGTCAAGATATGGACTCGTGGCCGACATGTCATGTCGTGTCATATTCTCCAAAAAAAATGGGAATTTCGAACTATATGCTAACTGGCAATATTGGTCTGTATTATTGCATCATATCCGTCCATATCTAGTCCTTCTAACTATTATATTCATTTAGTAGGCCGAGGTAGCCTAGTGGTCAAGGTAACGGATTCGTGGCCGACATGTCATGAGTTCGAGTGTAGTACCGCTGAGCACCCACCATGTAGGGGGCAATGTACGTTAAATCTGTCAATATTCAAACGTCCTCCTGTCGGTGTGATGTGGATGTTAGGGGGAGGGGGTGCCAGCTCATATGTCGTCCTCATCACTTTACCATGGTTCAAAATTACGATGTCCGTCGCTAAAAGACCTGGAGCACCTGAATAGGGCAACGTTAATATTCCTTCACTCACCCCCTCCAAACTTCAAAGCCACTCATGGGTTTGCGACGATGATCACTTTGCTGCGGCCACATGAAATAATAAGAGAAGAAAATGCAGAAAGTTCACTGGAGTATCCCGAGGACTCTTCCCAACGTTTGTTAAAGATGCCAATAATAAAATTCTGTAAAACGAAGATAGCTGCGGAAACTTTGGCCCCTTATGATCTGCTATATAGAAGAGCTTATATGCTTTAAATCTGTCGAGGCTCAAAGAATTCCCATTGACGCGGTGTGAAAGTTATGAGAGGAGGGTGTCAGCTCAGGTGTCACTTGACCATGGCTCACAATTACGATTCGTCGCCAATAGCCCTCGTGTTGCTTTAAATTGCAACATTAATATAACTCTCGCTCCATATACAAGTTTTTGAATCTACCAATGTAGTCCTATTCCTTTACTATTGTATCTTTATTTGCTTTTTGTTGTCGTAAATTAGGTTAGTCGTGTCAAATAAGTCATAAGTCATGTCAAAGGATATAATACAAATATGTGTGATAATACATTACAGCAGTCCTTCTCAAACTTTCTATATTCGCGACCCAATTTTCAATCAGAATTTCCATCGCGCCCCCCTTCCCCATACAATAACAATGTGTTAAATGTAGTAATAATGTATAATACTTTGACGCAAAGCTGCAATACGACCTTAACTTTAAACCGTACAAAGTATTAAATTTTGTGCATGATAGGCCCATTGAAAAATCACTAGTAATTATTAAACTTCTTCTTTAACTTAGTATTGATACTTAGTATCAATATTGTGCCGTACTGATACATTATTATAAGTATACTATACCAGAGTAAATGTGTATTTTTTTATTATGTCAGAATACATTTTGTTCCCTTTTAGTAAATTGAAAATTTTTTAAGTAATTTTTTATTTTCGACTTTCCGATACGCTCGCGCCCCCCTTGTAGGGTTATCACGCCCCCTAGGGGGCGCGCCCCACAGTTTGAGAAACACTGCATTACAGACATTAAAAAATGCATTAAAAAATTGGGGATGTTTGAGTTTCATCATTATCTCATAATTATATTGCATGTTTAATCATAATGAAAAGATTATGAATTGAACATTTGATCATTATCGAAAAAAACCCAAAAAAAAACCATCTAGCTTAAAATCATACCCAAGAGAGTTGCTAGTAAGAAAAAATTCCATAGCTGAAGAACATTTTACTGGCGTTTGCAAAATTAGAATTTTTTCAAATTTAAGAAGAAAAAATGTGTAGTAAAATTAGCATTGAACGCATGGGCTTATCAGTAATCTTGGGTAGTAGTGAAACACTGTGACTGAGTGGTGGCGCATTGCGCTTCCATACCACAGGTCCGGGGTTTAAACTCAGGGCTGGGCAAGGTCGACTCAGCCTTTCATCCGTTCAGTGGGTAGATAAATGGGTACCAAGCTTGCATGGGAACTAAACACTGGGAGTTTTGCGTCAGATTGATAACCTAACCGGAGCATCTGCTCCTGCACTTCAGTGTCTAAGGTCACGAAAACTGAGATAGGCATAGTAGGCTTTTGTCCTCATTGGCTGTTGCGCCACTGATATTTATTTTTCATGTTGCTTTTAAATTTTGAAGAAATGAAGTAGTCTTATAATTCCAAAAATTATACATCATAACTATATTTAATACCACTAGCGCACACAGGTATTTTTCTGGGGATGGGAAGAGGAGGGTAGAGTGTCGGATGTCCACCATTCTCCTATCATATCACCAATCATATTCTTTTGATTTTGTCGATTGTCGAAACAGAAAAAATAAATTATTGAATGAATAATTAGCATCAATTAATAAAATAAGTTATTAATTAAAAATACTTAAATTTTATGCACTACTTTATCGAAAAAAAATCAATGGTGACGAGATGTTGGGAGGGGTAGGGTGTGATATGGCCGCTCTTTGGTGACCATATCTTTGATTGTCAGCGTGAATGAGGTGTGGGATTCTCAAAATGAATAGACATTTTAAAATTCTAATATCAAATAATCAGTCCTACCTTAATTCAAGCTAGGATTCAATCACGGTACATAAACACCTGGGCGCGCGTGCAGTGGTATGCACCTTGTAACAATGGCTCGATATCTTGGTAACTTTACGATAGGCCGTCAATTCACACTCGTATCTCTTCCAAACATAACTTTTCCTAAATTGCCATACTGCTTACTGAAACTTCTGTTCTTTTAAAAGCTATCTTATTTGCATTTCATAATCGCATTTCGCTTCTTGGATTTTGGTTGGAAAAGAGTTGCCATTAATCTTGGCCGTCAAAGAACCCAGAGGTTATGTTACAGAAAAGACGCGTAAGCCCGTCACAAGGGTTCCGCACTCTCTAGTGTACTCTCCTTCCTTGTGTACGCCACTGTTTAACTTGAATGTGGAAATATATTTTTAAAAAATTATCTTCTCAAAAATATTCGATGTAAGGATTTCTTATAGTCAAGCGATTTCTTTACTCGAGGATGTAGATCTTTTTTTTTACCCTAGTGAACTCTTTAGAATGTTTTGATTAAATACAAACCCATTTCAGATACACTTTCCAGCTTATTTCCTCCGTTAATTTTAACAACTTCTATTCTTCTAACAGGAAATTTGAATTTCAAATTAACACTATACAGGAAGCTTTAAATATCACGCGAAGTGAACATAGGAGCAACTTTTCTTAATTATTATGAGGAAAAATATTTAAGAAAATGTGTCAACTATATTACTTCGTGTAAAAAATTAAGATAATCACAAAATTCGAAATTTTAATAATTAAGGAAATATGATTTGAAACTGTTCCAAAATATTTTTAAAAGTTTCAACTTATGCAGCACTGCACAACAAACATAGATTTTAATGGATATAATTAAATGCAGCTATACGGAAGTACAGTTGGACCTCTACTTAACAAAGTCACTAAATCCCGGAAAAAAGTTCGCTATGTGGAAAATTCGTTAAATAGATTCCTTCTTTAATGGACTTAAGAGAAACCACACAAAACAAATTTTAAATTCATAAGAACTATACATTATTTAAAAAGAGTAATTATTCGAACTTTTTTTTGAAATTTAACATCTATTCATTTTATATATTTTAACCACCAAAAAAGAAATCTGCAAGGAAAACAACAACAAAAATATTGCCCAGGAATACACTGTATTTTGAACTTTAAAAAATAATTTTATATCAAAAATATAATGAGTTTAAATGACATTTTCTAATTTTTCACCAACAAGTAATTTTAAACATACATTATTTTATAACCAGTAAATTTAAGCGTATACATTACCAAATGCATCTTTAATTATTGTTAAAATCTGCTACATTATTTGAGTTTTTTGATTGAAAAAATAGGGCATTTTGCTCTAGGTGAGTTATGCACCTGGTAAAACTAATTCAAGCTTAATGCCGTTGATCACCAATAAATGTTTTAAAAGAGAAAATAATTTGAAAAATTTAGAAATATTTTTAAATAGTGGGGGAAATCGAATCACAGGAGAAAAAGTTCGGTGAATAGAAAATATTCTCTTCGTTATTTAGAGCTTATTTCACGAAGAAAATACAGTCGGACCTCTATATAACGAAGTCGCTAAATCCCGGAATATAGAGGTTCATCTTTTAACATACTTTATAAACCACATAAAACGAATTTTAATTTCATAAACACTATATATTAAAAAAAGTAATTATTCACGTCGTTTTTAAAATTAATATATGTTTATTTTATATATGTTACTCATCAAAAAGGAAAGAAAGAAAAACTGCAAGGTAAAACAAGAAAAAGAATGACGAAAAATTCACTGTATTTTCAATATTAAGAAAATAATTTTATACTAAAATCAAGGAATTTAAGGACATTTTATAATTTAAAAAGCATACAAGTAATATTAAACATACATTATTTATAATTAGAACACCGGGACACGGAACAACTCCACTGAGGGTGAAAGAGAATATCGAAGATGTTTCTAGTAAACTGGTAAATGGGGGTTAAAGGTCGCACTTCTTGGGTTTAACATCCAGAACTCTATTACTCTCGGCGAGTTAGGATCTAATAAAACTAGTTCAAGATTTATGACCACCATAAAATGTGTTAAAGAAAGAATATCTTAAAATTTTTAAGAAATACTTTAAAAAAACAAAGGAGAACAAAAACTGAATCACAAAAGAAAAAGATCGAAAATGCACTTCGCTATAGAGAGGTTATTTTACATTGAAAACCGTGAAATGTTCAAGGTTCCAGGAAAAAATTCGCTGTATAGAAAAATTCGCAATATAGAGGTTCGTTATACAGAGGTTCGACTGGAAAAAAGGTTCTTGGTTCCAACAAAAAGTTTGCAAAATAGAAAAATTCAATCAATACAGGTTCGTAAAATGGAGGCCCGACTGTAATTTTAATAATAAACAGAATATTCGCGCGAATTCTGACATTATTCTGAATTTTTTTAAAAAGCTATGTGGTTAAATTTAGCCTTATATATCACCCCATAAATGAAACATATCTTTACTCTTGTTAACCCCTTATTTTCAAGCATAAGCTGTATATTTTATGAATTCAGCAATTTCTAAATGACCCTCTCATTTTCACTTTTGGGATGATTAGATTTAGAAATATTTGTGACGCCTTTTACTTCCTTCTATCGCTTAAGAACATTTCGAACTGTCATAAAACACATTTGATTCCGTGTTGATGTAATCTAACTAAACAAAATGACGTCGAAATTTCTCTGTCGCGTTAATATAAACATTTCCTTCTTTTCAAACTATTTCCTCCTTAAACAGTGATTGATATTTAAAAATGGTTATGCTTCCCGTCACTTTAAGTTAAACCAGATTATACTGGATATTTTTACTGGGAAAAAACGCGCGTGTCGGGAAGTATTAATAATAATTTTACTCAAAAATGCTGACATGTTTTTATGAATCATCTTTCATTTCTCACCAGAAAAGAATCAATTCATCAAATTTGTATTTATTGTAAACACACACAACACAAAAACACTGCTTAGTTTATAATGTTGGATGATAATAAAATCATTAATCTAAACTATCAAAAATGTTTAAGTTTAAAAAATTACACATTTAAAGATTTCAAATAATATATTTATATACAATCATAGATTTTATAACTTACCGCAAATCGTGTGACTGATTTCTTTCAGTTAATTTGACCTAGTATATTTGAAGTCTTTTTTTTTTTAATAATTATTCAATTTCTCAAACAATCTCTCCTTAAAGCCATTCGCGAAGAAACGTTGATGCATGCTGAATCTCTCAAGTCTCAAAATCCTGAGTTGGACGTGGCGTGCAGGTTCCATGTTAACGTGGTGTGGAAATTTAAAGTGGGAGACAACTCAGATGTCGTCCTCGTCACTTCATCGAGATTCAAAGACTATTTTCACGTGGCTTTAGCGAGAGAGTGAAAAATTAATGTCGCACTTTTAAGCAACACGAGGGCTACTGGGTGTGGCCACGGTAAACTAGAGGTCAAGGTAACGGACTCGTGACCGGCGTGTAATGAGTTCGAGCCTAGAACCGCTGAAGACCCATCATGCAGAGGGGGTCGATGTGCGTTAAATATGTCGTGGCTCAAACGTCATCCAGCTCTTGTGGTGTGGAAGTTAAGAGAGAGGGGGGGCAGCTCAGGTGTCATCCTCGTCACTTGACCATGGTTCAAATTTAAGAGGTTCATCGCCAATAACCTTTGAGTAGGTGCAACATTAATACTCACTCAGTCAATCAGAGGGCTATTGGCGATGGATCTCGTAAATTTAATCCATGGTCAAGTGACGAGAACGACACCTGGCACACCCTTTCTCGTACTTCCGGACAACGCTAGCAGGTTGAATTTGAGCCTCGACAGATTTAACATGCATCAGCCACTCTACACGGAAGGTCTTCAGTGGCACCAGGACTCAATCCCACAGCACGCCAGCCACGAGTTCGTGACCATAATCACTAAGCTACTGCTGCCACAGGTAAAATATCATTTTACTAACTGTTGCGTAAAATTACCTTCTCCTGATCATAACCACTAGGCTACCGCCACCTCAACTTGGTTTCAAAGTGAGAAGTTAATAAAAATCCAATATAAAAAAATGAATTAACGTGGTGTGGAAGTTTGGAGAGTGGAGTTCTAGTTAAGATTCTCTCTTAGTCACTTGACTGGGGTTTAAAATCATGTGGTGCGTCCCAAAAGGTAGCCGCGGTAGCCGAGTGGCCAAGGTATCGGATCGTGGCTGGCCTTGTCACGAGCTCGAGCCCAGTACCATTAAAGACCCGCCGTGTAGGGCAGCGATGCACATTAAATCTGTCGAGAGCTCAGACGTCCTCCCGTTGGTGTAGTGTGGTAGTTAGGAGAGTGGGGTACCATAGTTCATATTACGTGACCAGTTGACCATAGTTCAAAATTACGTGGTCCGTCGCCAAAAGCCCTCGTGTAGCTGAACAGTGCGACCTTAATATTCACTCACTAACCATCCCAAAAGCCCTGGGACGGACCACAGTTGACCGAGTTGACGGCTTTCAATCTACAACTAGGCTTTGGAAAGTAATTTCAATTTTAGTTTTAATTCAGAAACAGGGTAATACGACAATGTAGACACCTAAACTGGAACTCCGCAAACACGACATATCACTATGAAGAGTTTTAGCTTTGACGTTCATCGGCCAACCTTACTCGAAATAATCGTTATCGTACTGTTATTGCTTTCAGTTTCATATGAGGATGTGAATAACTTTTTGTATGCTCTAACGTGTTCCCATCTCGCAGCTGCAAGATCGGCTTTCCTTGCAGGTAACATAATGCCGTACCGTTTATATCTACACGTGCACCCTAAAATATTGCAGGATTCTTTCATCTGACATCACGCAGACAACCGATGGCCATGAGAAAACTAGGCTACTACGCCCACCGGTCTTCAGTGGCACTAAGGCTCGGACGCATAACACGCCGGGCACGAGTTAGTGATCTTGACCACTAGGCCACCGAGGCATTTGTAGCGTTAAGGTAGCCTAGCGATTAAAGTTTCAAGTTTCATGAACGACAATGTTCGAACCTTATCTTAGAATCAAGTCTTGATTGCGTCACAGACCAACATAGAGAATAATAGAACCTGCTTTTCATTTTCTCAGGACTTCTAAATTCTCAAACGAGAAGATGTAAAATATTGGAGTGGTGCAACCTCAGGTGTTGTCCTCGCCCCACGATGTAACTAAATAAACATACCAACCAACTCTTCAAATATATCTTTGCAAAGGAAGTCGAATGATTGATTCAATGATTGTTTATTAAGTGAGTGAGTATTAACGTCGCACTATTCAGCTACGCGAGCGCTTTTGACGTCGGACATCGTAATTTGGAGACACGGTCAAGAGACGAGAACGACAGCTGAGCTCCTAACTTACACACCACATTAACAGGAGGACTTTTGAGCCGCGACATGTTTAACGTGCATCTGCCCTTTTTGCATGGCGAGTCTTCAACGTCACGAGGCTCGAACTCATTACTGCCAACCACGAGTCCGTTATCTTCAACCATTAGGCTATCACGGCCACAATTGTTTATCAAAATCGTAATTAGAAAGAACAAGTGTGCTGTTGTTGCTATGGTTCTTTTGATATTTAACGATAGTCAAATGACACGAGGACGACATTTAAACCAGAATCCCACATTCCCAACTCCCAAACTTCGCCAAGGCGTGAATTGATTTAATTTTTATGATCCCCCTGTAGCTTTAAAGTGAGACGTTATAATAAATACTTCCACCCTCCCTCGATCAGTGGCATCAGGACTCGAACCTTCGACTCGTCTAGAAGGGAGATCAAGAAGAATTTAGAAGTGCCAGGGTATGTCTCTTCTAACATTTTCAAAAGAAAAGGGGAAAAAAACTATTATTTGATAAAAACAGCAATGCCAGTATTAATATTTCTTTTTCTAGAAATTGTAAACCGAATTCTAATACGAATCACTGAAAAGTGCTGGAAAATTTCATTTATGCAATTAAATGTAACACATACAGCTTCATTATTCGAATAAAAATTATAAAATTAGATTAAATTATGCAATATAAAATATAACTTATAAAAATTATTTATATCTTTTGAAAATTCGGTAATAAGCAATTGTTATATGCAATTAAACTTGCAAAATAATAAAATAAAATTTAATCGATTGGCTTTTAAAAGTACTTTTGAGCTCTGTGTAAATACAGTTTAATTGCCGTAATCATTATGCAAAAAAGAGAAAATTATTATAAATGAAAACAAAATAATTCCGATTAGAATTTTCTTCAACGTGCATCTGTTTTTGTTTCGTCTCGCTGAAAACTTTTAACACAAGTTACACAATCACCTCGAAGAAGCTTCAACATTGGCGCAATGTTTGTAAACGTTGGCGTCTTTTCCTACTTTTTGGCGATCGGCAACCAGCCGACCGAGATCCGTTCTCCTCTGCAGCTGTAAACAGACTTCGGCCCGCTGCGGGGAAAGTCGAAAAGTTTGGAGAGGCCCGAGGATTTGTCACTGAATTGTTCCTGAACTTGCGTTTCTTAACGGTATTCGATAGGATAAAAGTTTTCATTCATCATAAAGAAAATAACGAGCAGAACAAAGTGAAGTGTGTGACTTGGTGCAGTGATTTTCTCCTAAGGATATATAAACAAAATAATTTTATTTGATATTTTTGTGGTCGACAGCATATCAACTGATACGTTTACCAACCTGTGCCCCTTCAAAGTGTTTTTTGCTGGAAGCGGCCCATACATAAATACAATGGATACCTTTTTTGTGATTCTGTGATTGTTATTTTTTACCGGAAATTCTGATTATGTGAGTGAAAAGTGTATGTGCAGTATGGGGAATGGAATGTCCCATTTGTGCCAAAAAAGTGAGGTGATGTCATGATAGTGTAAAATGGAAAAATATTTTGGATTAAATAAGAAATCGAATGTTCAACGGTGTGTTCCACTATGGCCTGGATTTAGAAGGTGGGGTCGTAGTTTAGAATCATTTAGTGATGGTAAGAGGGTTTATCATCACTAAATGGAACCCAAAGTGATTGATATAAGAAATCAAAAGTTTTGACAGTTTCGTTCGATAACTTTTGCGTCGGTATTATTTAGGATTTTTTTTTTAAAAAAAAAAAGATGAAAAAATTCGTTTTTAGTTTAGTTAAATGACATTTACTTTCTTGTTAAAATTTAGAAGAATTATAATTTTTAACCTGTTAGTAGATATTTTTCTTAGAACATTTGATAGATTTAAAAATAGAAATTAGAGTTTGTTTTTAACAAGATTTTGTAGAATAAATTTTAATATATATTAAAACTGAAAAAATATAAAAAATAAGCATAATATAAACGAGAGTATATTAAATATTAAGTATATATATTACGACGTAATTTTCAGTTAAATAGCGATAAAAATATTTAAAGAATAGATTCTATTAAAATTTAATAAACTATTTATCCCTATTCGAAGTTATAAAGGTAAATTAATTGTTAAATAAGATTAAACTAACTTTATCGTAAAATTTTTTTAAATCTGATTTAGATCTCAATAAAGTTTAACAAATTCAGCCCTTAAATTTCCTCAAGTAACATTCGATAGAGATACTAGGGAATAAAATTTTTAAATAATTTTGCACTACTTATGAAACGCAACAAGTTATTTTAAAAGAAAACATTTTCATTTTTTCCTTAGAATTTTTCCCATTATATATCCCTCTAATTTTTTTTTTTTTTAAAAACTCTTCTGAAGAAATTTATCATTCAAAAAATATGCTCAAGGTTTTAAAATAGATTTTGGAAGGTAGATAAATTAATACACACACCTTGTATTCTACCATTTTAAGAAAAATATTAACATTTAAGAACTTTTGTTAGTAAACATTCTTGGAAATCATTAAATGAAATGAAATGAAAAGAACCAATTAAGATTGTAAGCAAACTCGTATCAAATTGACGATCTTTTCTATGAGAATGGAAGCAATATCCATCAGCTGGTTGGTGACTTCTGCCAGTGCACCCCTCGTAGTAGTACTGGCACTCTGGACTTTGTATGTGTTTCACACATACCGCCGTCGATGGCGGACTGTAGATCTTTTTCTGCTGGCTATTACCTCCCAAGAATTGGTCTTGGCTGTGTTCACTTTCTGTTTCGCTCTGGTCAGCCTGATCGGTAGTCCAGCCCATCCGGTGCCATGCACTTTGGCCCAGTTTGGATTGGTGGCCGTCAGGACTTTTCAGGTGGCCACTCTGGCCTCTATGGTGGTGGACAGAGCTCTGACAGTTCGATGGCCGTACAGGTACCGCTTTAGTGTCCGACGCAACCAAATCCGGTATCATGTCAGCGTACTGGCCCTCATTTCCATCCTGGTCGGAGTGGCTGCTGTATTCGCGCGCCAGCAGCCGGACAACCGATGTCGTTTGCATCCGGCACAGTGGGATGTTCGATACGTACTATTCCTTCTATCTCTGTACGCCTTTCTCGTGTTGGCGTCTCTCATATGTATGGTACAGGTAGAAGTGCACAGAGTACGACATGGGACCAAGGCATCCGGATCTTTCCAATTGCCGGAGTGTGTTTCGCCGGACCTTCCATCGGCCACAGGAATGAACAGTCCTCTGGACACGCAAAGCAGCACGGGCAGCACCCGGGCCCTCCACAGGCCCTCTCGCCAGGCCAGTAGACGCCCCTATGCCAAGAATAATAAAGGCACCTCTGATTTGAGATGGCCTTCTGTGGCCCTCACCTGTCTTCTGTGTTTTCTCATCAACCACATACCTTACCTGGTGAGTACCTTTTTGAAAATGTTTCTTCTGTACATTACTACTTGTATAAGGAGTCTGAAAAGCTTTGATATACAGTGGGTGATCGGTTAACGAACATAATCCGTTCCAAAACTATGTTCGCTATCCGAATTGTTCGTTAACCGATCATCGATCCACCATAGACTTCTATGTGAAATCGATTAATTCGTTCTGGAGACCCTAAAAAATGAAATAAAAACCGAAACTGATGGTCTAATGTGTATGAATATTCTATTGGATTTTTTTTTCAATATAACTTTAAAGTTTAATAGGTAAGCAACATAATTCAGGAGAGATGAAAAACGATTTTTAGTCCGTTTCTCATACTTCACGTATTTTTACGGCGGTAGCGCATCA
The DNA here is from genome assembly GCA_019973955.1 of Trichonephila inaurata madagascariensis. Classification (NCBI taxonomy): domain Eukaryota; kingdom Metazoa; phylum Arthropoda; class Arachnida; order Araneae; family Nephilidae; genus Trichonephila; species Trichonephila inaurata. Next base: position 372,206 of record BMAV01011828.1, on the reverse strand, counting down.
TCGGCACCTTTATATTTTATAGTCTGCACTGTTTGAAAAAAATTAAGAATTCGCTTAATTTATTTGCCATGTCAGCAAATCCACTCGCCCATAACTTATCAGCTGTCAGAAAATATTGATATTCATATTGAAATTCAAGTATTCAAGTGTGTATTGATTTTAGTCATAATAATAATTATTGAATGACCTTTAAATTCATTGTTAATTCAAGTTTCATTTAGTAATTAACAGTACTAAGCATGCTTTAAACATTTCTCCTTTCAGTGATCTTATTTTGTATGCAAAATGACAACAAATGTTTAATATTAATTTTTTTTCAGAGCCGAGAAGTGTTCGTTAGAATTCGTTTTGTTCATTATCCGAATATGTGTTCGTTGTCCAAACACAAAATTTCTTTCTTGAACGTGTTTGTTATCCGATCACAAAAATCTTTCCTGAAAGTGTTCGTTAACCGATCATCCACTACATTTGTTTATTGTCGAATATGCAACTGCGTGGTAAAAATGTATTAAAAATATAAATAAATAGATTTAAGGAGTTTCAACGACTTACACGAAATTTCTGAAAACATTTTATCAATATCTGCTTTGATTTTATTTTAAAGCTCATCGAGGAATCTTTCCAGTATTTAACCCTTTATCTACCGCATTATGATTCACCGCAGTTCTTTTTATGCAAATTTTTTTTCTGAATCACTACATTGAAAATTAAGGGATATACATAAACAAAATACTCAACTTTGGAAAATTTAATTAGTTAGAGCTAATTAATTAAAGATATCCAACTGTAAAATTAATTACACACACTGTTCACTTAAAATAAATATTCAAATCGTTTTCTAGGTCTTCATTAACATACAAAAAAAAATAAGACACTTGCCTTTTGACATTGTAATTTTTTTTCAGAAAAAATAGTTAATCTTCGTAATCTACTGAAAATGCCGTCAGCTGAAAACGCAATTTTTGCTATAAAACTATTCGCTTTCTCCCCGCTAAAATACTCATCATTGAACCCGTGCTGCCATAAATCTTGGAAGTGTGGATTTCAAAGAATATTCCTGCTAAGTATCGTCAGAGTATTAGTAAAAAAAGTTATTCTATGAAACTTTAAAGTGAGTGGGGTACTAATAAGTACGTCGGTACATAAAAGGTTAATTGGATTCTATAAGATAAAATTCTTAACTTGGAGAGAAAAAATAAACATTATTGCATGTGGGTTTTCAGACACATAAAAAGAAATTTTATCTTATACATTCAAGATATAATACAGTAAAAAGGATTTTACACTTTATTTATCAACGAAATTAATGATTCTAAAAATATTCAGGCGAAGAACGATTATTTTTCGTATGATATAACAATGTATTCGGTTAATTCTTGTCTTCCTTATTGAGAGAATATAGTATTCAGAACACCAGTGTAGAACTTTATGCGCAAAATCTCGATCAAATTTGTACTTTCCAAGTTTTGCAACTGTATTAAAAAATTGTTCATTATGATCCTAAAAGAAAAATTTATGTATTTAACATTTACAATCTAAAAATTGTAAGCATTTTATAAATAAATATTGTTGTTTTTTTCGAAATCTATCTTCAAATAGATATGTAATTATTACAAGTTTTTAAAGTAAGAACATTTTCTCTCTCTGTGTGTGTGTGTGTGTGTGTGATGAATGTGAAGAATTCAGGTTTACTCTTAAATTTCTGAAAAATGCTTATAAAAATTACAGAATGCTACTATTTATGAAAAGAAATTAAAAAAATTCTGAAGCGTTAAATGTAGAAATGTATTTGTTTGGTAAAATATTTTTTTAGATATGAACCGATTTTTAAATGCAAAACCATTAATAAATTACACACCATATAAGTACGTGATCTTTTTTCTAACTTGGAAAATAATAAAAATAAATAATTAATTTTTTTTTTGTACTTTTATTTTATGTATTGTGTGTACCCGAGAATTTTAATATTTTAAAGGCGTTTTATGTTTTAATTACAATATTTTAGTAAGAAATACTTAAATTTGCTTTTCTAATCCATTAAAAAATACTTGTTTTAGGTAATGTTTTGTAATCTTATTTTATGGCACAATTTTTGCTACTAATTTCTAAAACACGTAACATACAAAAATATTTTAATCTTTTTATCATGACTGCTTATTTTTCAATCACATATCAAATGTTCTTCATTGTTATTCTCACACTGTAAATTTACTTAAATAAAAAAAAGGAAAATTTTAATCAATATATTTATACAACGTACAATTTGAATGTCAATCTTATGAGAGAAAAATAATTATTTTCGATCTATAGTAAAAAAAGTATGTCATAAATATTTATAACATTTCAAAAAAAGAATCTGGAAGGAATACATTTGTCATGAATAAATTTCGATTCCTGTTCCAAAAAAAATTTTTCTTTCTTTCTAATCACTACTTGGGTAGATTCTTTTTGAAAACATTGTTCCTTTTTCTTTTTCCTCTCCGGAATTTGTAATCAGAATTCAGAAAATATTATCAGACTCAATCGTTTACGTGAGAGGCCGGTTTTGCTACTATGTTTTTTTCCCCCTTCGGTGTGTTGACATCTGTAAGTGATGGAATTTCAAGTTTTTCCGAGAATTTCTCTTGAATTGAGTAGAATTTTAATTGGTTCATATGATGTTCGAATCATAACTCTTCTAGATTGCAGTCGTTGATAGTTTTATTTATCATGTCATCACACGAATTCGATTGAGATAAGTTCGAATTTAATTGCGCTTGTATTTTTCTAAGCACTCAGAATATCGCACGACATAGAACAAAATTTTTATAGTGGTTTTTGAAGGAAGAGAAAAAATTATAGTGATTCAACTTTAAAAAAAAAAATAGCTTTTTGTTTTTGTGTAATTTAAGTAAGTGATTTTTTAAATATTATCTCTTGTTGTACTCAAAATGAAAATAAGTGTTTCATGAGATTTTGAATTTGAATTTACAGTATATTTTTGAATATAAGCCGACCGTCGAAAGGTCGAGTAAAAATTAGAAAAAAAATCCTGTAATTTTCAAACATGTCGCTGTAAGGACTAAAATGTTTCCAATCGTGTAAAACGTGTAACGTCCTAAGCATATAAGTGATGACACTTGTTTGGTATTTTGAAGTTTTATTTTCACGCACACAGGACAGTTCACAGACATTAAATAATTTACATTATATACACGTTTTAAGTAAAAATCATTAATATTCAGAGTGTTGACAATTTGTAGAGATAATCCCTTACGCTCGCTGATGGAGCTAAAAATATAATCTCTCTTGTCGAGAGGAAATCACACACTTTCAAAAGCTCTACACGCTCACGGATGGAGCACACAAAATCTTGGCCTCTCTCGTCGAGAGGTAGTCACACTACCGATTTCCACACTGCGCTCACTGGCTGAGCCCACAGATCCACCGCTTTCGTCAAGAGGTAAACACCGACTGTGCCGTGCTGGCACTCGCGCATGCACAGTGCTTCGGATTAGTCCGCGTTGCCACCTAGAGTCTTAGAAGGGGTCTAGAGTTCGTTACAAACGGATATCTGGGGATATTTTTCAATTAAATCAATATAAAGTAAGCCGCCAACGACAGTAGCTTTATTTCTAGCTATTCAATCTGAATCTAATGCATTTTTTCCATTTAATTGTTATTTTGTACAATATCTGCGCATCTATTACTTTCTGCGCCATTTGTTTGTTTGGTGAACGGGAAGAGAAATTAGCTTAGGGCAAGTGATCGTCGATCTATGTTGGTCCAGGAAGAAAAACTTTCCGCATGATGAACCTATCCTAATGAGTGAATGGGAATTTTGAGAATTATTCCAAATCTCGAATTCTGACTCTAGCTTTAAAGGATTTGCGTGACTTTTTCCTTTTAGAATTAAAGTTCCATTCACAAAATACACAAAACGTCAAAAGATTAAATTTGCCTGCGCATGGCTTAAAGAAAAATATTTTTGAAAAATTCTTTCCTAGACTAAGTTTTTTCCCCAAGATTAGCGGATCTGTATATAAACCTAGCCTCTTACTTTAGTTTTGAAAAGGTTCCACACAAAAATTCCTGGTTTATATGACGGAAATATAATACGGTACTTATATTCTTATGAAGTTGTTAAGCATAGCGAAAGTGAGAGGCATTTAATGAGTAATGTATAACTTCCAAATATCTGTTGATTTTGTCTCAAAATCAAAATGCCAAATATTAAATGTTTTGTAATTTTGTGTGTTGTAGAAAATTAATTTCCAGCTTATGTGCGGTGGGAAGAGTAGGGTACCTTCTCAAGTGTCGACTTCGTCATTTGACCATTGTTCAAAATTCGGAGACGTATTAGTTGCGATTAGTAGACACTGTATTGGACAGAAATAGCTGGAGCTCTGTGTTTCTATATAACGATAACTTACAATTTTATATTTGTGTTGATGAGCAAATATAAATTGTTGCTAGAAATTTAGAACCAAAAATTTTTGTTACCCAAGTATATTTATAAATTAGATTTAAAAGTCTATAAGCTGATAAATTATTGAATAATTTACCATGACGCGTCGAGCTTTTTTATTGTAGTTGCTTTCTAAATCTACTTTAATGTAAGTAATATTGCATTAGAATTTTTTCCAAGTGAAAAATATTTTGAAATATCTTATATTTAAGTATAATTTACTTCATGTAAAATGCTAAATTTAAAATATTTTTTTCCAAGTTATCGCTTTTCACAAATGGTACTTTTGCGATAATTACTTTTCCTTCAGAACTTATTATCTTGCATCGTAAGTGTGATATTTCTTTCTTTTAAGATATAGAATGTATTATCTCTTAACAATAAATGGAAAAGAGAACGCAGAAAGTATTCTAAGAAAAATAAAGCGTAAAGAAGCAGTAGATAGAAACTTCTTAAATAACAAAAACACCAGACGATTTTTTCCTCCGGACGCTATTTAGACGAGAGAGTAACTTCATTCCACAAAAAACAGTTCTTTCTTCCAACAAAATGAAACCACTGTTTAATATTTTTCCCGGGATCCTTATTTTCTGGGAATTTTACCTCGTTTTCGCTTTTGCCTTCTCCAAATTATTCCGTAAATGTTTTGCCCGTTTTCTTTCCGGAAACATTAACGGCGAATGAAAAGAAGCTGAATTAACTTCGGCTTATCTGCTATTCTACGGCGTAGTGAGGGGAAAAAAACATTACAAAGGAAAAACTTCGAACAGACTTTTCCGTAAAAACGTCTGGAAAAATATTCTTCAGTTAAGTGTAAAGAAGTTCTCGAGATGTTTTTAAGAAAATAAAGTAATACATTTTTTCTCCCACTTAATGATTTTGAAGACTTTATTTGGAAATATCCTAGTATAATCGAATGGGGGGAGAGAGGGTATTTAATTACCTTAACGTCGGACCAAAGCAGTTTTATTGGCTATTTATGGTGGAATTTGATCACTCTCAAAGGGCATATTTCACAACATAAGAATGCCTTCCTGTAGGACTTTTCAGGGGTATTGATCCACTTTAAAGAAAAGGAAAAACGAGTTAATCTTGAATGATTTATACTTTAACCTGCTTAAATATTTTAAATCCGTTTCTAAAAATGATTTAATGAAGCAATAATGAGATTAAATAAATAAATAGAGAGGTTTCTGCCTTAGATTTTGCTTCACAATAAATTACTTCTTTGATGTGTGTGTGTGTGTGTGTGTGTGTGTGATTCTAAATGTAATGTAAATTAAATTTCTGGAAAATTTCTGTTTATAAGTTATTTTGAAGCTTGCAAGTTTCCAATTCTCAATTTTATAAAGTAATGATAAGTTAATAAAATGGATATGATTTTATTTTTTTTTTAATTATTTGATGCGACAGTTAAAAGGTTTTGATATGATCTTATTGAACAATAAAAAGGCAGAAAAAAGTAATAGTAACAAAAAAATTATTTGTGAAATTTTGCGAAGAATAGTTTTAGCCATTTCTATTCAATGTTTCTTAAAAATGGAATTTTCACGAAAAAGTTCTGAAAAGTGAATTTTCGAGCAAACAATTTTTTACGTCAAATGACCGAATTTATTTATTGTTTTTTAGCTCTGATTATACATATGGTAACCCATCTAAGGTTGCCAACTCGGCAAATAATTTTCGCCAATTCCAGTTTTATCCGAAAAATTTAAATGAAAAAATCGTTCGACTTAAAAATGTGTCAAGAAAGTGTCCTGGAGACAATCATGGCAGCCTCACAACTGTCGTGAAAGTTCTTAATTTAATTTTATTTGTTATTTATTTAATTCCTGATTACGCATAAATTGATATATTACATCGAGGAATTGATAAAAAAATTGCTTAATTTTTTTACATGAGTTTTACTTTAATCCAAAACAAATTATCAGAGAATTTATCATTGTCATAAATATATTTTTCAAAAATTATTTTCATTATTGGTGAAAGCAGGCATTTGAAAAAGTGGCTAGGTACTATTTATTGAAATATTGCATTTATAAATTCCGTATTTAAGGAATACTAATAAATTTTTTACTTAAGATGATATTTTGATAATTAGCACTTTTAAAACATTTTAGCGTGTTTTATAATAAAATGTAAAATTTGTAATTACATTTTTATTGGCACAAATTAAGTACTAAAACAGGAGCAAATAGCAAATGAAGTTTTATCTGTGATGCCATGATTTGACCCTCAGCTTTAAGCTACTTATACTTTTGATGGGTCCTTGGTACCTCTTGGAAGTTGAGGCCGATGAAGGGGCCTAGCAGTGGAACGAGAAAAAGAAGCGACGTCGAGTGACTTAAGAGGGAAAATTATGACGTAGGCTTTAAAAATAAGTTTATATTCAGAATCTTGAATTTTCTAAAGTGGATATTCGAAATAGCGATCGGTTCTATAAAATCACGTTTCTGTAATTTTCTTTTTATCTATATGAGCTTTTATGAATAAAAAAAAGTAGGAAAAGTTTCTGATAATTATTTTATTGTTTAAATGGTTTGAAACCTATTGCTTTAAATATACATAAAGTTTTACAGAATATCAAATGCTTTTTTTTTTTTAAACAGAAAATATTACCGAACGAATCTTTAATTTTTGATATAACTTATTTGTTTATATTATTTATTATTTTATTTATATTTTTCTTATTTTCATTTTTATTTATTTAGTTTGATTTGTTGCCATTTTTATGTAACATGGTAGTAATGTACAATTATAAAGCTAACCTTTAAGTAACTTTTGTGATGTATTGTATACTTTAAAATCACATTACTAGTATCTTTTTTTATTTGGCTTTATTTTAAAATGTTATAAAAGTTCACCTTTAAGTTCAAAAATCCGATACTTTACAGTTTGGAAACCAAGGAGGTTTTTAAATGCTTAAAAAATCCACGGCAGTCTGGTGCAACATAATGGTCAAGGTAACGGACTTCTGGCCTGCGCGTCATGAGTTCGAGTCTAGTACCACTGAATTGATTGATTGATTTAATATTAACGTCGCACTGTTCAGCTACACGAGGGCTTTTGGCGACGGACCACGTAATTTTGAACCATGGTCAAGTGATGTGGACGACACCTGAGCTGGTACCCCCTCTCCTAACTACCACACCACACCAACGGAAGGACGATTCAGCTGTCGACAGATTTAACGTGCATCGCTGCCCTACATGGCGGGTCTTTAGTGGTACTGGGCTCGAACTCGTGACAAGGCAAGCCACGGTCCGATACCTATACCACTCGGCTACCGCGGCCACCTAGTACCACTGAAGACCCGCTGTGTAGTAGGACGATGCACGTTAAAATTATCGAGGCTCAAATGTCCTTCCGTTGGTGTGGTAGTTAGGAAAGATGGAGGAGCCAGCTTATAAGTGTCGTCCTCGTCACTTGATCATAGCTCAGAATTACGAGTTCCGTCGCCAACAGCTCTCGTGTTGCTTTATAGTGCGACGTTTTATGACTCTCACTCTCCTGTATCAATTTGGTAAGTTTTCGGTGTAAGAGAGAAATATTCCCGTTTGAATTCTGTTTTTCCCTATAGTTGCAATTAAACCAAGTTAAACTGTTTGATTGAAATATCACTTCACTCCATAGGTTAAACAGGAAACAGAACGGCTCAGTGCAATGCAGCGATGAACATGATTGTTGTACGTTTCAAGTGTCAAGTTTAAGTTGTGTATTTTTTCTGATATATATATGAATGATGCGTTTTATCAAGCATCAAGGGGGAATGGGAGCAGATCCGAGGTGCGTCGACCCACAAAAGGGAGATGGGAGGGGGGGGGGGATTTTAGAGCGCGTTAAGTGAAGACCCTGCCTTTTTTTATTTTTTATCAGCGCACGCGTCGCTTCATTTCGCGAGAGACAATAAACGCGATTTACGGCGGTGACATCGAAGTGTCACTTCTTTTCATTTCCATATCTATTTACGGCTTCTCTTTCTGAAAGAAAGTTTTCAAAGAACACGGCAATAAAAGAAGTGGAGTAACGACACGCGCTGTGTTCGAAAATGTGCAATGGAGACAGGCGTTGTTGTTTGTTAACGCGTACTTTTCTGCGATAAATTAAAGGTTTTTCTGGTTTTTTTGTGAAAACAACATGCGTGTAAAACGTGTCTGTAAGAAAGCACCCGCCTTTAAAATATATATATACACACACACATAATATAGATTCAGAACTCATTGTGGAATTTAAAGGTTGCTGTGTGTGGGGCACAGCACAGAAAAGATTTTTTGTTGGACTCGTTGGAATTTTTTTTCGTACATAACGTTTCTTGACGTAAAGTAAAATTTGTTTTCGTAAATGTTCAGTGTGACCTGGTCTCCCTGGACTTTTGCCTTTACTCAGGCATCCAGTTTCCTGGTACTGTTTATCACCATCTTCTTATACTCTTAAATGTTGGTGCATTTCTATGGTACTTTCTCCGAAATTTGCGCTGAACCGTGATTACTGACAGATTTTATGTAAAAAAGAGCACACAAAATGCCTTCCCCCGCTGCGACGCCATTTCCACTTCTGATTGATTGAATATTAACGTCGCACTGTTCAGCTACACGAGGGCTTTTGGCGACGTACCACGTAATTTTGAACCATGGTCAAGTGATGTGGACGACACCTGAGCTGGCACCCCCTCTCCTAACTACCACACCACACCACACCAACGGGAGAACGTTTCAGCTCTCGACAGATTTAACGTGCATCGCTGCCCTACACGGCGGGTCTTCAGTGGTATTGGGCTTGAACTCGTGACAAGGCAAGCCACCTTCCGATACCTATACCACTCGGCTATCGCGGCCACCCCTTTGTGCTGAAAAAAGCCAACTAAATATTCATAAATGATGTCCATAAGTATTAATAAACTGAATTTTGAACAATTATTATAAAACTTTGCTGAAAAGAAGCAATTTCCATTCATTTTATAAGCAAACACTTTATGTTCTTTTTTTCTACATATGTTTTTGTCTGAAAATATCCGTGTAGTTTTACTCAAATTGAGTGCACGCAAGAATTTGTTACATTTTGAATCATTGGATTCTTTTTATTAATATCATACTATAAAGTAACGAGAGGTCTAACTACTTCTACTTTTTGAAACAATGCTGCATATATATACGTATAAAGAAAGTTATACATTCAAAAGTAGTGAGTTACACATATGAATATCCATACTGATGTCTAAACAAAGGAAAGTGACTGCGTACTGTGATTTAAACACGTGATTTTAAATGCGACATGTATGGGTGATTTTTTATTTTTTTTATTTATAACATGTTTTCAATTTGCATGCCTAAATTTAATGTTTTCCATTCTTTCTTGTGAAAACGTTTTTTCTTTTTTTTATGACGCGATGTGATGAGTAATTTTCATAATCACTTTGTGTTGCAATAATGACGCAATGCATATTCTTTTGTATTCTATAAATTGGCTAATTATTCAAAACACACACGCGACTGAATTCTTTAAAAATAAATTAATTAAAATGAAGATAATTTTTTATTTTATTTTTTTTCCTATTTTTTAAATTCAATTGTGTGTGTGTGTGTGTGTGACTGTGATAGTAACGCAATATTTGAGGGTATTCTGTTCTATTCTATAAATATTTTAATTAATAAAAAAAATAACTTAACTGATGTAAATCCTTTCAGAAAAATGAATCATACATGCACACACACACACACACACACACACATTCTTCTGATAAAACTAAGTTGACCAAATCAACTGTAAAACATTTATAAAATTTACTGGTGGTAAAAAGTAAATTTAAAAAAAAACTTATGACGAATATTACGATGTGGAAATGAATTTAAAAACTAAGATAAAATACTTAGACCCCCGAAATTAAAAGATCCTTGTTATTTGATGCCTAGGTTTTGCACTTACCAGGTCTATACATTAGAATGTTAAAATAAGTGGTGTGAAAATTAGAAGTAGTCATTCAAATGAAATCATGTCCACCTCAATGTAGTAAAAGTCAATCTCATGTGTATTAAATTCAAAATCAATCTCATTTAATTACATTCTTATTGCCATTAGCCTTCAATGGATCTTCATTTGGGGTCGTAATAAGGGAATTATCCTCTTTCCCACGGGGAACTTGTGTCTTTGATGGAACACGAATATTTTAGCAATCTCTCTCTCGATTTTCAGCCCTTCTTGCCACTCCATCCTTTTTTTTTTTCTTTTTCTCATTTCCAGAATCTATGCATAACACATAGTTCCCCCATCCCCCGTGTGGCCGCGGTAGCCAAGTGGTATAGGTATTGGATCGTGGCTTGCCTTGTCACGAGTTCGAGCCCAGTACCACTAAAGACCCGCCGTGTAGGGCAGCGATGCAAAATCTGTCGAGAGCTGAAACGTCCTCCCGTTGGTGTGGTAGTTAGGAGAGGGGGGTGCCAGCTCAGGTGTCGTCCACGTCCCTTGACCATGGTTCAAAATTACGTGGTCCGTCGCCAAAACCCCATTTGTAGCTGAACAGCGCAACGTCAATATTCAATCGACGGCCGGCCGGGCCCGCCGGCGGGGGGTGTCCCTTTCCCCCCGTATTTGTTTGACCAAAGTATGGTTCATTCTGTCAATAAAATCAGCCAACTATTACCAATACTTTCCTACATAGCCTTCGATTTATTGTTTATAAAAGCTGCCTTTAGAAACAACACGAGGGCTGTTGGCGACATATCTCAATTTTTGGCGACAAATAACAAAAATGAATACCTGAGATAGTATCCAACTCGTATCACACCAACTTTGTGAACGTAGAGTCTCAATAGCCCCTCATGCATTAGCTTTGTAACCCTTTTCCCTCACACAGCTGAAAAATCGGTTTCTTTTTGTGGGTAGGATATCCGCGTTCCTATGCACACGTGCACCTTAAAATATTGCGAGGTCTTGTTTTTGGTCATCACCCCGGTAACCTTTGACACCGTGAGAACCCCCTACTCTTCCCACGAGCCGGATGTAACTCGAGGATAAAGAGGTCGATCGCTACCCTAAAGAGGGCTGAGAGAAGTCCGTTGGAAAACTTCGAAGACAACCGATGTTGTCTCCTCCCTCTCAAACAGCAGAATTTGGACTCCAATGAACCAATCAATCTTTTTAATAACTTTAATATACATACTGTGACGTAAATAAGTCAAATATTTAAATTAATAAATATCACGCTACCATTATTTTCAAACGCCACAGTCCCTGAACATGCCGCATGAAAAAAGTCTTTAAATTCTATCAAGTCCCACCTGTGTGCAGTGATGTGAGTTTTTTCATACAGTATTTTACTAATTGATCTTCAAAATTTAAGCGCCGTGTGAAAGTTTGGAATGTTTAAAACTTTAATTTTGAGTAGGATTCAAAGTTGTGAAGCTCTTTGAGAATAACACTCTTGTTATTCAAAATCGCAGCCAATCTTATCCGATCTTAGCTCAGAATAACCGAGTCAGTGTCTAATAGCTTGTTGTGTAGATACTGTAATGATCAAACCAGTCAACAGTAGTTCTTATAAAAGAATATTGATTTATTAAATACGTGATTCATACACTACAACACAATGTGTGAATAAAATGTTCTTTGTTGCTTTATCACACGATGTTTTAATTGCTCACGAGACAACATCCCAAAAAGACGAGAACAAAAATGCCGCAACTTTTTCGGACATGTTAGGGCTACTTATAGAAAAAAAAACATAAGTTTTCGTAACTTTTCAACACCTTTTCAACGAGAGATTTATCTCCGAGTAGTTCTTTGACCCTTCCCCTTTCAACGGTCCTCGTAAGTGAAACAGTTTCGAACATATTCGGGGCGGCAAAAACGTTTCTGTCGCACCATCGACTGATAAGTGGACGAAAACTAGTTCCTTTTTTCGGCTGTCTTTTGAACCGTGATAACGAATGAGTGAACAGAAACGATGAAAGAAATTTTAAATTTTTAATGGGATTAACCGAAATTTTGATAAGTAATATGATAATGAGGTGCTAGCCCTGCGTGATATCTAATCCACCGCCAGGACTCAAAAAAGACACTGTATTTAAAGTACATGTGAATTTTTTTCGAAGAAGGTATTAATATCGAAATATTTAATGACCTTAAACGGTTCGGACATAAAAAAGAGGACAAATTCGTTAAAAAAAATAACTAAAAACATATGTATTATTAACAACCAAAATGATAAATTTTCATTCATATGGTGTATTTTATGTATTGAAGGACTACTTTTCAATTGATCTTCTCGTGCTGATTATTTTCATTTTTCTTAAAACTATTTTTTGGAAATTCAAAACACCTCAAGCGATTCAAATGTACCGTGTATTCCGGGGTATTGCACAAATTGCATTTTTTAGTTTTTAGGTATATTCGCCGTTTGACGAGGGCCCTTTTTTACACAAAGAAAATGGAAATGTTCAGGTGGGCAGTGATCTTTTCTTTTGAAGTCATTTATTCGAAGTATTATCCCAGGTTTTTAAATAATAGTATAGTTCTAAAAATACAATCCTAAAGCACGAGAAAAGAAAGGGAGGGTGAGAAAATTTATAAGGCATTTTATTGTTGACAGTTTATTAGGTATATCATTGTTGACTATTTATAAGGTATACCATTTTTATTTCAAATGAGCAAGCAGTGTTTAGATTTATTTAGATATCTATTTTATATAATCATCTTTTTATTTTTAAAGCTATCTTTTTTACACCCGGTGTATGACGGGCACCCGTAAATTTCAATATTATTTTTTGTGTAAAAATTGCACATAATATGCCGAATTTTAGCGTGTGACTAAGAGCATGTTTTTATCCAAGAAAATTGTATAAAAATAAGCGTAGCTTATAAAACCCGTTGAAAATTTATCGAATATCTCCAGTTACAGTATAAATAGTGTCGGCTGTGTGTCGTGGTTGGTTTGTCGCTGACCTTCTGCACCTAAAGTTGCGGGTTGTGACCGTAGATTTTCATGATGCAGAAAATCAACAACAGCCATGTCGTATGATTATATGGCATGTAAAAAATCCCTAAAATGTCTGTTTGGCTTGGATGCTTTCAAAAATTAAATCCTAGTACAGGTTCGCATCGTCAGAGCTCAGGTGCCTCCCTCTAGGGAGGAAACTGGGTGTCAAAATTACCTTCGGTGATTGGTATCCGCCTATAGGGTGCCGCACTAAAGAGATACCAGCTTCCGCAAAATGTACTAGGTCTGCAATGGTTAAACACCAATTCGTATCCCAATAGGAAAAAATAACGTTATAAATAGTTTGGTACGTAAAATAATAAATCAAATTTTTTACGATATAAGAAATAGATTGTTCGCAGTTTCGGTTAGTTCAACATAATGATGTGACCACGATAGCTGAGTGTTCATGGTCGCGAACTAGTAGCCGGTGTTTTTGTCAATTCGTGCGCTTAAGTCATAGTGTCACTAAAAGTCCACCGTGTAAAAGGGCTGATGCATGTTAAATCTGTCGAGGCCCTCTCGTTGGCGTGGTGATGAAATTTGGAGTGAAAAGTTCTAACTCAAGTGTCATCCTCATCACTTGACCGTAGTTCAAAAATACGAAGTTCGTCTCGAGGCCACGGTAGCCTAGTGGTCAAGGTAACGAACTCGTGACTGGGGTGTCATGAGTTCAAGTCCAGTACGACTGAAGACTGCCGTGTAAGGGAGCGATGCACGTTAAATCTGTCGAGAAAAACGTCTTCCTGTTGGTGTGGTAGTTAGGAGCAGCTCAGGTGTCGTCCTCGTCACTTGACCATGGTTCAAAACTACGAGGACCACCACCAAAAGTCCTCGAGTAGCTGAATAGTGCGAGGATTATACTCACTCACTCACTCACGTTAATACTCACTCACGAAAGCACCACTCGGACTATTGAAGACGGACTTCGTAATTCTGAACCTTCGTCAAGTGACAATGATGATACCTGATCTGGCTCCCCCTCTCCGAACTTCCGCACCACACGAACGGGAAGACGTTTAAGCCACGACATATTTAATGCGCATCGGCCCCCTTTGCACGGTGGGTCTTCAGCGGTATTAGGCTCGAACTCATGACACGTCGGCCACTAATCCATTACCTTGATCACTAGGCTACCTTGGCCTACGTGGTGCTTTAGAGGGCATTGTTAATCAGAAACCAATTAAATTTTGAGATGTGTCGTTAAAAGCTCTTGTGTTTTTTTTTTCTAGTGCAACTTTAATTAATAAATTAGTTCACCACTGCGGAATAATAAAGTTTGCTTCGAATTAAAAGAATCTAGGTCTCTAAGCTGTAATTCAGCACAGTGGGGAATTTAAGAAATAGAGGATACAGCGTTCAACAGCTTTCCTAGTCATTTGCCGTTTATATTTCCACCTCAACCTCCAAAAGTCGTAATCTAGTCATCACCCATTCAAACCAAGTTCGTTGCCTGCTCCTTTCCTTTGGCGAAAGTGAATTTTCAAAGATTAATATTACACTGTTTAGAATAATTTTCGTGATTCCTTTATCACGACGCTCCCGCATAAATATGCATAAGTGTTGTTCGTATTCAGCTGCGGTCATTGGTAACAGAATCTCTCCTCAGCTCAAAGCAGGATACAATTTCGGAAGTCGATTGAATCAAAATAGACTCCAGCTGCGTATTCAGACTAATAACGTGAAAGTCTACGCTTTAGAAATGATTAAGGTGCTTATAGAACCTCAGGTGTCGGATGTCATTGTCATCTGGATCGTAGGTTAAACTGTGACGAGGTTCATGTTAATAGCTCGTCAGCTTAAGGAAGATTCTAATTTAAGCTGAACACAATTTATTTCAATTCACTCTTTTAATTCAAAAGATATTTTAAGAGGATTTGAGATGGAATAAAAAATTTCCTTGGACTTTTTATGGTATACTATATTTTAGTTACCGTGAAATCAGGAGTATAACACGCACCTGTACTTTCAAGATGATTTTTTTTATATAATTTTTAGGAATATTCGCCGCGTATAACGCTCACCCAGTTTTTTTTTTACGAAGAAACCTGGAATATACATGTGTTTTGAGATATTATTCCAAACTTTTGAAAAAAAAATAGCGTATTTCTAGAACAACCCCTTAAGTTCATAAGTAATGTCATTTCTTTCAAATAAACAGTATTTCTATCTATGTTGAAGTATAATTGTTCTTATGCTCATTTTTTTGTTGTTTTGAAGCTATCATTTTTATACCCCGCGTATAATGCACACTCGTAAATTTCGATCTTATTTTTTGTGTTAAAAGTGTTCCTTATACGCCGGATTTTACGGTAAACAAAGTTTTGCCATTTTTTTTAATAACGTGCTATAATTTCAAGGATTGTTTACACTTGCTTCCGGGCAAAATTCTAAAAATTTCTGTATGGACTCGGTAGCCCAGTGGATATGGTCCCGGGGCCAACGTGTCATGAGTTCAAGCCCCAGTACCAATGAAGAACCTCCGCATAGAGAATCAGGTTCACTTTAAATTTGAAGAGGTTCAAATGTTCTCCCATTGGGGTGCCTGCTCAGTTGTCGTCCTCACCACTTCTCAATGGTTCAAAATTTCGAGGTACGTCGTCAAAAGCCCTCGAGTAGCTAACTAGGGGGTCAATATTTACTCACTCACTAGCCAAAAAGTGGCAGTCGACCTTGTCCGTTTGCGCCTAAGTCTGTGAGATTGTGAGTCGCGCACATTTGTTACGGGTTACTGTTTGTATGAGTATTTGACAGCGTATGCCACGTACTGTCTTAAAGGGTTACAGACACTCCGTGTGGAGAGTCGGATGCGTGTTAAATCTGTCGAGATTCAAAGTCCACCCTTTTGCGTAATGTAGAAATTTAGAAAGGGGGTGCTAGCTCAGATATCATCCTCGTCACTTCACTGTGGTTTAAAATTACAAGGCCCGTCGCTTATAGCTCTCGTGCTGCTTCAGAATGAGACGTGTTAGAACAAACTCAAACCATGCAACCAGGGACGTAGCTACCACCGTATCAATGATACGGGATCCCAAGCTACATTGGCCCCATCATATAAATAGGAAAAAACTGTTAATATATTAAGGGTTCCCCAAAAGGGGTATGCAAGAAATTTTGATACGGGGCCCTTTTAGGACTATCTACGCCAATACATAAAGCAATACGTTATAGTGCGGACCAGAACAAAAACTATGCATCCGAGAGGGGGGGATATTCCTCTCATTTTGTTTATTGTCCAGGCATATCTCAATTAGATTATCTCAAATTTTTATCTTAGAGCAGTCCGGTGCGTGGTAATCATTTCAATAATGAATTGAAAGGAGAAATTTCAATGGTCTTAGGAAAAAAAGATTAGAAGTTTTACTAAAACAGAACACTTAGAAATTACCTTCTGCCTGTAAAAGGGTTGCTGAGTACCAGAGTAGATATTTTGATGAGTAAAATAATTCTATATAAAAGTAAACTGTTTTTTTTTTTTCCGTTAAAAAAAAACGATATAACTTATTTGCTTACTTGATAAATTTATGAAGAGGACAATGTATATTATACATAGAACATTTTTCACTTTCGAAAAATCTCATTCTCGTGTCTTTATTACTTAAATCATCTGTGGGAAGCCCTCTCGAACATAGAACCTCCCATACAATCTGACTCTGCTGTTCCTCTCCCGTGGGGTAGGGGAGGACTAGAAAAGTTCCCTTCCAATTATCTTTACGATCTCTTTGGATGGTCTGTGAATAAAACTAATGTCAAAGCCACTGTGTTATTCCGGGAGCGAAGTAAGATTTCATTGTGGATGCGATTGGGATCGACCCCAATCAAATTAGTATCGTGTGTCTCTGACTGTGAGTGAGTCCTTCCTCGTGGGAGGGGTTGTGCGGGAATCGGATTCCGATAGCCCACCCCCGCACGAAGAAGGCTTCCCGGACAGATGTCCCGGAAGCTCACTCCTTTGTTTTCTCGCTCAATATCACCTCAATCGATTAATCGATGCTCTATTAGAAAAGGACCGCTGGTCTGGACATCCACACCGCTGAAAAATGGCAAGATTTGCCTCGGCAAGAAATGAAATTAAACTTCAATCCCCCCCCCCCATTTACTTTCAGGTGTCTCCTATTTTTCCAGAGCAAATATGGGGAGCTTTCCCCTACTGAATTCTTAATTTTTTCTGAATATCTTGTAATTTTTTATGAATATATCTTTTTCTTTTCTTTTTTTTTTTTT
>BMAV01011828.1:339987-353669 GCA_019973955.1 Trichonephila inaurata madagascariensis | reverse complement strand
TATTACTGAAGAATAATCAAGATAGATATTATTACTTGAAAATGGTCAATAAGATATATTAGTTAGCGGGATATATATTTTGTTACCTGAAAGGTCAAGAGCATATTGCTAATTGAGATATCGGTCAAGGGATATTGTTGAAATGGTTCAATCGAGTTAATGCTAACATAGGGGTCAACAGGTAATGTTATCTGATGGTCAGTTATAGTTTTCAAGTTTGTATTTGAGATACATTTAATAGTTTTACTTTTTCTTTCTTGTATATTGAATAACGTAGTTTTAATGTGGTTAGAAAGTATGTTCGAGCTTTTTCATTTCATTAGTATATATATATTGTAAAAATTGTGTGTAGAATTTTAAAATTAATAACCTGGGTGATACTTTTTTTGGAAAATAATTTATATTTTGGAATGTATGTATTCTATCTTATTTTAACTGATTAGTGCGAAATTATGTGTGTTAATACAATGGATTTGATTTTAGGAACTTTTATTAAGTTACAAATATCCTAATGTGTGTTTGTGAACTTTGGACAAACAAAATTCCTAGCCTTCTTTTCTGATGTATTTTTAAAACAAAAAAAACAAATATTGCCAAAGAAATTAAAAATAAATTTCTCGTCTTCTTAGTTTCGTCCGCTTACACAATGTGCATGCGTCATATTGTGTTTCTTAATTATCAATTTATAATCTGAAGAAAAGAAAGAATACAAATTACGATGTAATTGTCTCAAAACAATAGAAAACTCTTGCAAAACTTATAAATTAGTTTATAATCAAAAATGAGTTATTTTACTTTTTCGATTGATAACAACACAAATACGTTTTAAATATTCCAAAATCAAACTAAGAAGAAAAAGTCTGAGAATTTGTAATTAAGCTTTGAATTAGATTTCAAAATCGAGGAATAAATTTACCTTTACGCTCTCTATATATAAAATTCTTTCAATGGAACTAGCTAAAAATACCAGGTGTCATGTACAGACCGTATATCATATTTTCAGAATTTACTTTCAGAGAACGAATAAACTATGCTTAATGAACCCTTAAACGTGCACTATTGTTGTTCTTTTTCCGGATAATTGCTCGTTATCTTTTGCTCGATTTTAAAAGCAGAACATACACCATATCGATCTTTTTATCTTGTGCTCTATTGCAATTATTTTCCTTAAAGTAAAGGGGGAGGTATAAAAAAAGGAATGGAAAAGGATGTAGTTTACTTTTTCGAAGATAAAACCGTTAAAAAAGTCAACTACATTAATTAATCTTTGCTATTGCAAGTTTTATTTTTAACGGGTCATTTCTTGATTTAATTTGTTTTTTTACTCCACCAGCGTGCATCATTAACTATTTGATCATTCGTATCAATGCTTTATCTTGTTTTACTTGCATCCTTTTCAAATTATGACAAAATAGACTGAAGAATCATTGTAAGACGAAAACATATAATTTTCGTTTTTTAGCATTTCATTTTCAACGAAAGAATTTTTAAATTATCCCGTGTTATATTGTTAATTTTAGGGAAAAAGTGGCAGAATAGACTATATTTGGTTACAGTAAAATAGATCCAAAACTAGGAACCTTTAAAACCTCTAGTGGAAAGTTAATTTCTCTAGGTGCAAAGATTTTAGACCAGGGATGACGAACTAGTGGCACGCGTGCCATTAATGGCACGCAACACAATATTTTTGGGGACGTCAGCGATTAAAATGGTTTGCATTTTATTTCAAAATAACAAAGTTCACTATGAAGTATTACGAACATTTGCGAGTGATCGGTCGCGGGTCGGAGGGGAGCACACTCGTTTGTTATTGTCTTTTCTTAGTTACGTCGTGGACTACAATTGTTTATGATGCAAAGTTTGTCTACGCATAACATAGTCGATTTCATTGAAATAACTGTATTTTAAAGTTTATTTGTGTTATATATTTACGATTATTAGCTTTTATTTAATATGGCTAAGTTTATCAAAAGAACAAAAAGTACAAGATAGTAAGTGTAACAGAGAATTTCAAATTTGGTGAATCTAGAAATATGGCATTATATTAGTAACGGCGACAAAGCGGTGCGTGTTTTATGTTCTGGAATAATGGTATGTAGAACATCATCTGTAGAACGGCATTTTGAAACATCACAAATCCTCTTGTCAAATAAGTGAACCACAACAAAAATAATTAATTGCTTAGAAACTGTTTGGTACCTGACTCCAAATCAGCATGCATTCTACTAAAAGTAACATCTTACAATCCTAAAACAAATTATTTATCATCCAATCTGCAACAACAGAAGTCACTCTAATGTTACTTTACTTTAATTTGAATTACACATATAACTAAAACATTTACAACGGTACAGTGCGAAAAGTATTTTTTTCGTAGTAAGTATTTGTAAAAAGAGTTTTGTAGGGTTAGTATTTAGTTTTATTATTTTCCCAATAATCACAAATCAAAATTATTTAACGGCACGTCTATACCTCATTAAACACTTTAGAAACACATTCGCCACCCTTGTTTTAGACTAAGCTTAAAAAGTCTTCCTGCATCTTGGTATAGATCAAGGATGGCGAACCATTGGCACGCGTGTCATTGATTGCACGCTACAAAATATTTTGGGCACGCCCGTGATCAAAATGGTTTGCATTTTATTTCAAAATTTCAAAGTTCACTATGAAGTATTACGAACAAATGCAAGTGATCCCGTCGTGGGGCGGCGGGGAGCGCACTAGTTTGTTATTATTGCCTTAGTTACGTCGTAAACTACAGTTGCTTATGATGTAAATTTTGTCTACGAATAGCATAGTCAATTTCATTGACATAACTGTATTTTAAAGTTTATCTGTCTTATATTTACGATTTTTAACTGTCATTTGGCATGTGGCTAGTTCAGCAAAAGAACAAAAAGAGCAAGATAGTAAGTGTAACAGAGAATTTCAGGTAAGGAATAAGGGTTCGCAACTCTGGTATAGATCGACGTTTTTTGAGAAGAAAATTTTTCAAATTAGTAGGTTTTTTCTGCAATTTAAATTACATTTGTATTCAAAATCCTCTTTTAGCGCATCACTGAAAGTAAGAATTCTCCCTAGACTTGGTATTGAAACAAAGAATTCTTCCTTAGCGTACATGCTATATTAAGTGGCTAAAGGACCGTGGTTGCTAACTCATTAACTGCGTTACGAGTCATGGATTCCGGTCTTGGTGCCATCGAAGACCCTCTGTGTAGAGGCACGTTAAATCTGTCGGGCTGAAAGTCCTCCCGTTAGTGTAGTGTGGTAGTTAGGAAAGGGGGTTTCCAGTTCGTGTGTCGTCCTCTTGTCACCTGACCATGGTTCAAAATATCAAAGATCGTTGCCAATTGTTACTTTATAGTGCGACGTTAATAAACGCTCTCTCTCTCTCTCTCATGTTGGCGTGGTGTGGAGATTGAGGTAGCAGCTGAAATGTCACCCTCGACACTCGACTGGATTTCAAATTTACGAGGCAACATAATAATAAACATCGTAAATAGGCAACACAGTGAGACGCAAATCAAAATCAATTTAAATTGGAGTAGTTCTGAAGTTAGAATTCTCCCTTGGCTTGGCATAGTACTGAATCTAGGAATTGTCTCTTGGAGTAGTGTTGAAGATGGGAATCCTAAATCAAGTGTCGCGTTATCATTTCTTTTTTAAAATTATTTCATACCACAACCAACTGCTTTCTAGGCTAATTAAACTTTATGTATTGTTTCTTAAAAATGCTATTCTTTCTTTCTTCTTTTTTTTTTATTCTTTTTTGTAAATTTAAAAAACTCAGGAATTTTTAATTACTTTTGGAACAGTAATAAATCTATAGAATTCATATCACTCTAAGGCTACATGGGAACTATTATTTTATTTTGATGCAACATGAGCTGACGAGGGTGGCACTTGGTTTCATTCCCGATTGTATTTTCTAATGCATAGCCCTTTTAATGAATTAGAAATGGTTCAATTTAATGTACAACGGCAGGCATAATTGAGCATGATGGGGAGGCTCAAACATTGTCAATTCGTCTCAAATTTCAGCCACAAAAATCATTAAGCTTGACTGAATTTCCAGTCATATACAAGTACATCTAACGGAAATTTTATAAAGGTGGTCACATTATATTTTACCTAAGTTAATGGTGTTTATTAGATTAAAAATAACCGAATGCGCCTAGTTCCCGTTTAAAAAAAGCTACCAGTGCCTGATTTCTCCTATAATCCAATAATTTCTCTATAATCAAACTAGCTCCACCACTAAATAGGGCAAAGATTATTCTTTCAAAAGTCTCAAAAGGGAATATCAACGATAACGAATTAAATAAAAGAAGGCTTAGTCTCTACATTGCGGCGACCTTATTTATAGATAAAGGATTTCACAACTTTTCCCATCCACAAATATGCATCTTTATTTTTGCTTGTTTTTTCACACGCTCTCGCGCATCAGTGTCGAAAGACTACTCTCAACGGTTCTATCTCTGAACACATTTTCGCTCCTAAGAAACAAGAAGCTATGTGCATTCCATTGGCATCGTCTGGCACGTCTTGTTTTCACCACAACGGTTGGTGCCTTAATTAGCCTGAGTCGCGTTCTGCTGTGTCCTCTATGTAAAGAGGGTGGCACGAGCTCACAACCAAAGCTACCATTGTGCATGTTTCATTTTTGCCATTGGACCTGTCATTCGTCCGCCACCAAGGTTGTGTAATTATTGTCAGGCTCTTTGCTTTTGCTGTTTGCTCGGATCGCGTCTGGCTTTCCTCTTGGCGTTCGATACTTCAACGCTTCGTTCATTAAGAGGAAGGGGAAAAAACAGTGGAACGTGAATATTTCCTCGAGGACGTTGGTTGGAACTGAAAAAAATAATAATAAATAAATAAAAATAAAACGAGCCCGGCTCATTTGTTTCGGTGCGTCGCAAAGTGGCTTTTATTTTATGTTCGGGGTCATAAAAGTTATCGTAAATCATTCGGTACAGAAACGCTTTCCGCATTTCGTATCAGTTGTGAAATTAGTGTGAAGTAATTGCTAGATTGGGGCTTTGTTTTGATGAACACAGTGTTAATTTTTCTCTTTGAGTTACTTTGATTCTGTCTGGGTTTCATTTCGGGTGTGGGGAAAGAGTCGGGAAATAATTGCCTGGGGTGGTTTAATTTAATGCGTTTAACTGTAACGTTCCCATTATCTTATTCGTTTTTCAGAAGCCTTCTTTGCGTATCATTTGATAATTCAAAAAATAGACTAGAAGCACTATTTTAGTTGGAAGCTTGCACAAATATGTCATACTTTGATTCCATTTACAAATAATAAGCTGCATATATTTAAAAATATCATCCAACACTGTTTGATGTGATTGGTGTAACCTAGTGGCCGCGGTTATATACGACTCGCGGCCGGGATTGTCGAGTTACAGGGCTGAGTCCTAAAGCCATCAGATCCATCGTGTAGAGGCTGATACCCGTTAAATCTATCATGGCGCAAAGTCCTCACGTTGGTGTAGTGTTGAAATTAGTAGAGGGGTGCCAACTCGGGTATCGTTCTAATCCCTTGACCGTAATTCAAAATGACGAGGTTCGTCACCAGCAGCCCTCGTGTTGTTTTAGAGTCCCCCATCAAAGACCCGTACGTAAGGGTTAATGCTCTCTAGATCTGTCGAGGCCCCAAATCCTCACTATTGTGTGGTGTGGAAGATTGGTGAGTGGAATGCAGGTTCAAATGTCGTCATCAACACTTGACCGTGGTTCAAAATCGCAAAGTCCATCGGAGATAGTTCTTGTGATGCTTCTAAACGCAAGATTAATAAACAATCCATTAATCGGAATCTAGGCCTTATAGACCAGCATAAGTCTAGATTCAAATTAATTTTAGAAACAAATAAATTTTTTTTTTTTTTTTTTGCTTTTTTAAATGCCATTTCATTTCCAAGATTACTTTAGGTATTCTACAAAAGAATTCTACTCATGTAAGGGTATTAAAAAATATATACTCACACACACAATTTTTTCAATCCATATTTCCTCCATCAAAGTATTGTCGGCCGCGGTAGCCGAGTGGTATAGGTATCGGACCGTGGCTTGCCTTGTCACGAGTTCGAACCCAGTACCACTAAAGACCCGCCGTGTAGGGCAGCGATGCACGTTAAATCTGTCGAGAGCTGAAACGTCCTCCCGTTGGTGTGGTGTGGTAGTTAGGAGAGGGGGGGGTGCCAGCTCAGGTGTCGTCCACGTCACTTGACCATGGTTCAAAATTACGTGGTCCTTCGCCAAAAGCCTTCATGTAGCTGAACAGTGCGACGTTAATATTCAATCAATCCAGCAAAGTATTCCTTTTGAGGATCTCTCACCACTAAGGTGCAAAACTTCATTTGCAGGCTGAATCCGTTCTTAATCTTTAAGGAATTAGTTCACTGTTTAAACATCACATAACCATATCCATTTCCGCGATAAGGGAAGGTATGGGCCCAGGGCCTAAACCTCGGTGGGGGCCTCGTTTCGTTCTCGATTCTGTCTCAGTCAGATCATGATCCAGATAATTTTAATGGTAAAATATTATTTCCGTGTTTATTCTCCGAAAAGCAGGAATTTCAAACTGCATGTCAACTGGCAAATGTGGTTAAAACTGTATTATTTTTATTATGTGATGACCATTGTCCATATCTAGGTTTAGGCCTAATACCATGAACAATCATTCAACTCATTTAGTAGAAATGCGGCCATCAGTCAAGAGCAGGTTTGTGCCTTGGTTTCTTGATATTTGTGAGTCATGCATTTTTGTTTCAAATTTCCATTTGAGCGAGTATCTGACAATGCTTGCTATTGTGCCTCTTTTTAAAGATCTCAGGTAAGGCCTACATTTGCGTAGAGGCCCAGGGCCTCCAATATCTTAAGATTTCTCTGGACCCAAGGTCTCAAAGAGTCTTAAGGCTGTTTTCGGCTAACGTTAAAGAATATAACTCAAATGAGGAATCTTTTTCATATATAAAAGTACTCAAACCTTAATATTATATTCTGGCTTTACTATCCTGTAGAGAATCACTTATTTTATCACACTACTCATTTTTATCCAAGTTGACACATTTTTTCTTTTATAAAATGTGTTTCGCGTTTTTTCTCCTATACTATAATGCTAAATGAGCTATCCCTTTATATGTTAAATGGAAAAACTAATTATTTATGAAATATTCTGAAATTTTAAAAACACTGTACTATAAACAAATGCACGAGTTACAATGTCATAAATTTGTATAAAAATTGAAGCATTTTTTCTGTCCAAAATTGTGCTCCGCGCTAAGGTCACGCTCTTGTACATATGGTGAAAACAGCTTTAAGACTTCCCTGTCTCCACGATTAAAGTATTTTGCGTTGTGAATAACCAGTAAAAACATCTGGGCATACATATTTTTTACCTTTCAATTTAAACATATTTTTCAAACCACGTAGTTAAACCTTAATACATTAAAGACCTTATTTAGACAGTTTTTTGACAAAAACTTCTTTACCTTCAGTAATTTGATTAATATTTTTCAAAATTTTGTAATTTTGTTTATTCTAACTGATGGTGATATTGTATTCTTGTCCCACAACAGACGACCTTTTTGATCCATCCTATGCAAGAATAGGAGCGACCTGCAATATTCCATTCTTCACACCATCCCTGAATATTTCAACCCTCTCGGGTGCCATCGTTTAAATGCCGGATTCCCCTCCAGGACGGTGTTTTATTTTCAATAAGCGAAACATCCGTGATCCCGGATTCCGTCCGGCCAAGTCCTGGACTCGATAGGCGTCTGGCACAAATCCAGAGGAATCTTATCGAATCCAGCTTTTGGCATCCGACCAGAAACGATGAGAAAAAAAGACACGGCGCGAAAAAATTACCGAGAAAGGTTATGCATGTACAGATGTAGGAATCGCTCTTCCCCTAGGTCTACCTCCCTGCCCCTGCCCTAAAGGATGTATCGGTGGAGGATAAAGATTTTTCGGAGTTCACTTTTTTTTCTCTCCAAATGCACCACGTTTATTTTTACCTGAATTTGGGATGCGATAAAAATCGGAGGCGGATTGTGGGATGGAGAAGGGGCAGAGGTTTCTTTTTTTTTAATCTTTTCCGATTTAAAATTGGAAACAATCTGAAAGTTTTTTATCGGGCGTTTGAAGAACAGATAAGATACGCACATTTAGAGTCAACTCTTGATCTTTTAAATGACTCCGATTTGGGTGGATTTCCCCCTAAGAAATTGTCAATTTGTTCCGGATGTTTGACTGTGCAATTTGTATTTTTTTTTTCATTTGCATGTCTTATCTCGAAATATACGACACTTTTTTTGTTTTTGTTTTACCTTTATTATTTTTTTACTTTAGTTGCTTTTCTTGTGATGTCTACTTTAACAATTTTCATTCTCATTACATGAAATTTATTTCATACATATACTCTTTAATGAGAGAAAAGTTTAATTGAATTAATGTTGTGTAAATTAATTATTAAATGTGTAAATTATCTAAATGTTATTAATTATGTGTAATATTACCTGTTAAGATCTCGTCACATTGAATCATGGTCTAATTAATTATTCGAGTTAACATCTCTTTTATTGAATTTTCATATCTTGCCACACATCGAGGTAGTCGAGTTGTAAAGGTCTAAAACTCCTGGACGGCGTTGCTTCTGTAGAGTCTAAGATGAGAGCTCAGAATGACACGGAAAATCTGCCATGTAGAGGAGTCGATGCTTCTTAAATCTATTGATTCTCAAATTCCTCACATTAGCGTGGCGTAGAAGTGTAGAGTGGAATGCCAGCTCACGTATTCATCCTCGCCATTGGACGTTGGTTCAAGATTATAAGGTCCGTTGCCATTATCACTCGTGTTGTTGTTTCTTATGCCACCTGATAGACAGTAACATCAGATCAAGGCCCACGAAATTCATCGTGTCAAGGGTCGTTAGCCGTAGCTTTGAGCACCATACAGGTGACAGTGCGATTTTGCTCGATTATTCCACCCCAATTTTGAGGGAAAACACACTGGGGGGTCAGGGACCTCCCACCTCTCTTCTCCTTCCAACCTCACGAGAGGGCTTGCGGTTCGATGACTATTTACAGAACCCCCATGCCGCAAAGGCACTATACATTTATAAACATCAATTCCTTCTCCGGGATTCGAACCTAGGCCCTACTGCACTACACCGGATGGGCAACGTTTCTAAGTGTGACTTCAATAAAGAATCAATGAATTCGTCTACCCTATGGAATTTATTCTCGTTAGAAAATATGTGACGTGTTCCGAAATGCCCTTGAAATTTTTTTTTTATTTTCGACCATTTGTCAACCTCTACTTTATTTTTTCTTCCTTATTACATTTGAAGTACAAATATATACCGCAGCTATTTACGTTTACATTTGGTTATTAATAAATACATTGTGGCTTCAGTAGTCTTGTAGTCATGGTCATGGCTGGCGTATCGTGAGTTCAAGACCTAGAGCCATTGAAGACCGACCGTGTAAAGGGGCTGATGTACATTAAATCTGTCGTGGCTCTAAGTACTCCCGTAGGTGGGGTGTTGGAAGTTGGGAGAAAAGGGAGGCCAGCTTAAGTATCGTCCTTGTGAATTGGCCGGGGTTCAAAATTATGATGCATCACCAATAGCACTCGTGTATCTTCAAATTGTGGTTGTAATAAACAATGAATCAATCAAAATTTACAAGCAAACACAGGGCAAGTGCGCAAGATGCTTTTGTAATTGTTCCCTATTTTCAACCCTCCTCTACGATCCTCTACTGCATTTTTTATTTCTCATCTTGCGTCTAGATCAGGTATAGTTGTTAGTGACGCTGACTGCTTTGCCGTAGGGACTGGGTTCGAATCCCGCAGAAGGCATGGATGTTTGTAAATGTATAGTGACTTTGCGGCATGGGAGTACCCTAAATAGCCATTGAGCCGCTAGTCCTCTCGGAAGGTTGGTGGAAGAAGAAAGGTGGGAGGATCCTGACCACCTTTACATGGTGTATGGTGCTCAAGGCTACGGCTAACGACAGACATAAAAATCCAGCCCCTTGCCGCAATGAATTTCGTGAACCTTGAATTGATGTTACTGTCGATCAGGTGTCATAAGTAACAACAACAACACGTCTATATCACAAATATCTAAATCTATCTGCGTAAGTAGTAGCTATCTGCGCTTGCATTAGGTTACTAATAAACTAACTAGCGTTTGAGACAGCTTAGCCGAACCAACTAACCAGTATTAAAGACTGATTTGTTTCTAGCTTCGATTTGAATCCAATTAAAATAACATAATGATCTCTTAAGCGATGTACGCGAATCCTGAATGAAATACGCTCTCAAGGACAACAGGTACAAAAATTTAGTCCGAACTACATTTACATATGAAATAACAAAACTTCTGTATGAATAAGTAGAGTAATAAGGCGAGTAGGGTGAAATATAGTACGCAAATCGGCTGATAACGATGAAAATATTCCTGAATCGTACTCTCCAATTAAACTAATTAAGTAGTGCAGATTAAAGAAACATGTACGATTGAACTGTAACCCCCTTTTAAATTAATGACGACTTCTGGTCATTGGCCTTACAAACTGGGCAATACACTCTTTGTTCTTTATTTTTAAGATCTTGGATCCTCGCCAATAATCTATAGCAAGAACAGTAATAAAGCAACTTAGTCTAATCTCACAGCCAGTGTTGCCAGCCGCGATCTTATATTACCGCTATTAAAAATTCCAGTATTATTTTGAGTTATACATGTATTCTCCCTCGCATTTTAATTAAGCCTCGACATATTCTGGGTTTAATTCCGTTGTACTATTTTCAATTTGTGCCACCAGCTTTTTTTTTTCACGTCCATGTGTACAATTTCTCTGTGTTATCGGCTGTGTGCTTTTCAGGAATCTAATAAGTGGTCTCCCATCGGTGTCTATGCAAATGAGATAACCGCAATGACGCTCGTTAATTTCTTCCATGCTAATTACTTCTCTGGCACTTCTCCAAAATTTATGTATGTCTGGG
The DNA here is from genome assembly GCA_019973955.1 of Trichonephila inaurata madagascariensis. Lineage (NCBI taxonomy): Eukaryota > Metazoa > Arthropoda > Arachnida > Araneae > Nephilidae > Trichonephila > Trichonephila inaurata. The sequence goes on along the minus strand of BMAV01011828.1, from coordinate 342,650 downwards.
ATCACACCAGTACCATTAATCTGACGCTCGGCACATTTACAACCATTTCTCAACTCTTTTCCAAAACAGGAGCCACTCCAGGAAATTCTTTCTTGTCTCTTGTACATTTTATCCGGAGTTTTTTTTTCCTCAATGGATTTTTTTTAAATGCCTGTCTCTTGAAAAGACATCCAAGTCTCTTAAGGGTGCTTGAGTTTTGGATAGTTTTCATTAATATCTTGGAACAGTTGTATTGTTGCTGACAAACAAAATACGACAAGGCAATCCGGTTTTCCGTAGCAACGGTTTATTGGCGACGGGCTTTATAATTTGAAGCTTTGGTGGAGAGAGATTCTACTGCAGACCCATCAAAGGGGAATATATATATAATGCATTTAACTTATCCCTGTCCTGGTGTAATGTGGAAGTTATGAAATTGTGGAATTTTGATCTTCAGAGTCATTCTCATCACTGAGCCTGCTTCGTGACTGCGAGACGTGGCCGCGGTAGCCAAGGAGTCATGGTCACTAGTTCGTGGCCGGTTCGAAAACTAGGGCCAATGAAGACTCGCCGTGTAGAGGAGCTGATGGACGCTAGGCTCGCAATCCATCCGTTGACATGGTATGGTAGCAGAGGCGTACAGGAGAATATTCACCCCCCCCCCAACAAACTCGGGTTTGGGGCCCCAAGCCCAAATACGTACTTGGCGTCAGCCAAGCTTTGGGGCCCCCCTAGAGTCCCTGGACCTCCCCGCAATGTGGAGGTTGCGGAGGTGTATGCTACTCCACTGTGTGGTAGTTTGGGGGGTTGTGCCAGCTCAGATGTTGTCCTCATTACTTGATGATTGTTCAGAATTACGAGGTCCATCGCCAATAGTCATCGTCTTGCTTCATAGTGCGATGTTAATGAACTCACTCACCCAAGTGGTGGTGATCTAGATCTCAAAACAGGGTTGCTTGTATCGAGTCATGGGTTCGAGTCCTGATGTCACGGAGACCTTCCGACTAAAGAGGCTGAGGCACGTTAAATCTGCCTTGGTTCAAAGTATTGTGTTGTGAAAATTTGAAAAAATGTGTTGTCGCTAATACCAGGTAACCGCTACGGTGTGCAGTGGCGTAACGTACACCATCGCTCCTCGCCCCCTCCATCGTGGGAGGCCTAGGATTCTAGAGGGCACAAAGCTTGACTGATGGCTAGTATGGTTTTGGGCCCAAAATCTGGCTTTGCAGGGGGTCCCTAATGTTCTACGTTACACAACTGACGGTGTGCGATGCGTGTACTGAACTTTTTCTAGACCCTTATCCCTATTAGATTGATTAGGTGTGAAAAATATAAAAATTACTTCAGAATAGCTTTCATTATATAAAAACATTATCCAACTTCAGTGTTGTGTTGTTTTTAATGCCAAACAATCAGGCGGTGTCAGATCGAGATCCAAGAGAGGTTAGTTTTACGTCTGTCACACCATGCAGATGACAGTACGTTCTGGCTTCTTTTCACCCCAATTCTGTGGGAAAACATACTGGAGGTCAGGGGACCTCCCATCTCTCTTGCCTTTCCACCCACCTCTAGAGAGGACTTTCGGCTCGACGAAGTATATTTAGAATTCCTCCATGCCGTACAGTCTGATGCACTTACACGCATCCGTGCAGCATAGCAGTCGGCGTCAATACACATTTATACCATTTGAGCTGCCCAGCTTCAGTATTTACTTTTAGTATGCATACCAGTATCATCAAGTACCGAAAACAATATCTTAGATTATTAATAATTCAATGCAAACGAAAAAGGTTCTCCACCCCTGCCTTTAGCAAATAATATCCATAATATCCACCATTATGTTGTCCAATCCCCACTGCATAAGCAATTTCAGCTTTAAGCTGATAAAAGCAAACCGGTCATGTGGTGTAAAATATTGATATTCCACTCCAGTAGCAACCGCTGTTTGCTACTGATGGTATACTTGATGGGAACTTGATAATTCAAAACAATGTTAAAGATCGTTTTGAAGCCGCACTACAATTATTTTCGTGCACAGGGTTGTGCCTGAAAAAAGAAAAAAAGAATATCTAGTCTGCTAAGTGTCCTGAATGCTTGAGTGATCTCGGAGTTGTTATTCGCATATTAAAAAACCGACACAATAAAGAGCGTACATAACAAGTTAACCTTGAAACAGTTTTGTAAGTTTTCAGCCACATCGTGTTAAATTATCCATTGCAGGGTGGAAAGGGTTCGATTTATATAATGAAGTATTATAATCCTGTCACGGGGTAATGGTTATGAAAAAAATGGGCTAAATTTTACTTATTTATTTAAAGTACGTATCACAGAAAAAAGTCTGCTAACAATCTAAAAACACAAAAACAGTGTATAAATATTGTGATATCTATAAATTAAAAGATTCAAAATGCAATAAAATATTCAAAGAATAATATTTAAAGACGCACAAATACAAGTTTTAAACACAATTGGCTCATTATGAAATACTCAATAACCAAAACGGATAGAAAATAAATCCCCGATTGTGATTGATTGAATATGAACGTCGCACTGTTCAGCTACACGAGGGCTTTTGGTGACGGACCACGTAATTTTGAACCATGGTCAAGTGACGTGGACGACACCTGAGCTGGCACACCCCTCTCCTAACTACCACACCACACCAACGGGAGCATGTTTCAGCT
>BMAV01011828.1:315404-330980 GCA_019973955.1 Trichonephila inaurata madagascariensis | reverse complement strand
AATATTGAAAGTTTGAGAAGCTCTGGTGTAAGCCCATCAACATAGAGAGTCCTCAGTGACACCAGGATTCTAATCTGTGATTCGACGATTCATGCGCGAGACCACTTGGCTACAGTGGCCAACTGAATGTATGTAATATTGAGATGCGACACACTTTAGTCAGAAAATGACACAAAGTAATTGCGTAAAATTTAAGAGGAGGAATTTTATTTATGCAAAATCCGAAATCTACTAAAACGGTAATGGAATTTTCAGTTGTTCAGATGACAGAATTTACCCCTCTTTCAAAGTCAACGTGTAATATTGTAAATCTTGTTGCTCGTTGCTTGACCGTAGTTCTCTCGGCGTGACTATGTCGGTATTTGAGTGGCCGTGGTCATGGTCATGAATCCGTGGTCGACGATGTCAACTAATGGGGTCGAGTTATGATACCATTGAAGATCAGCCGCTTAGAGGGGAGGATGAGCGTTAAATTTATCGTCCTAACGTTGGAGTGTTGTGGCAGTTTATAAAATTAGGCTCCAGTTCAGATGTCATCTTCGACACTTGACCGAGACTCAAATTTAAGAGAACCATCACTTCTACCCCTCGTTTTGCTCTGAGGTCCGTCACCAATGGACCTTGTACTGTTTTTAGAACGACGTGTGACGTTTTTGCGTCTCACAGCTGAAAAATCGGCTTCTTTTTTTGTGGATAGCATACCATTCCTATGCACATGTGCTTCCCTAAATATTGCGAGGTCCTGTCATCTGACATCACCCCAGCAACCTATGACGGTGAAGAAAAACTCCCACTCCACCCTCGAGCTGGAACCTCAGAGTATAATTCGAGGATAAGAGGATGACCACCCCAGCCCGGCAGTGGAGAAGAGAGTCCGTAGAAACTGCCAAAGAGAACGGTTGTGTTGCCTCCTCCCTCACAAATAATATGTTTTGTAGTATGAATACCTTTAATGAAAATGTATATTCTGGAATTAATATCTGTGATGTAAATGAATCAGTTATTTAATTTTTTAAATCGCACGTTACCATTAATTTTTCTAAATGTCACAGACGTTAATAAAAATCAGTCATGAAATATCAAACTAATTTTTTTTTTTTTGCCTTTGGTCAGGGTTTACGGGTACATTGTGCATTGCTATCAGCGATTCTAATATCACATTGAAGAACTAGAATAATAGCCTATTATTAGCCATTCCTTTAAAATATTACATTTGAAATTATCACGTCATATTCTTCTAATACATCTTTAAACTGAACTGTAAAGAAAAAATATTTAAATGTTTGAAAAAGGCTGGTATGAAAATAGTGAAACAAATCCTCATTGTTTTTCTTTCGTTTAAACCCAGAGCTTGCCCATTATGTATTCAACATGAAAATTATTCAGCTATTTTACGAAAACAAAACGAAAATTTCGAAACTAAATGTGAAGGTCATTGTACCAAGGCGTCAATCCTTTAATGAGTTTTTTCCCGATTTGTTCTTCACAATTTTCTTTTCAAAATTCCAATTCCTCGAAGGACAGGCGTGGGGCCCGGAGCCCAAAGTAGGGCGTTTTCATCGAACATCGCGCGCGCATTTGCCGCTAATTTCGCGCCCACTTTCGATTCCAGGGATCGTTCACCTCCGCAAACAAATTTTTCCATTTCCATTCGAATGTTCTATTTTCTTCCAAGACCCCTGTCTGAGAACCCATCAATGAAGCCGAACGTGACCCCCCGCAGACGGTAGTACTCCTCATCAACCAATCGGATGGAGCGCCATTTCGCAGGGTTCATTGAGCTGCAAATTAAATGATTGGACTTTCTTAAAGAAAAGCTTTTATCCTTGACGTAAATCCCTTTGTTCTCTTTCTTTAACAGGCAATTAGAGTGAAGTATTTAATTCGTTTATTTTAATGTTTGGCTCCATTGCTGCGTGAATTATTGTAGAATTTTCCCATCTAATTCGTTCTTGTTACTGACCAAATTGCAATAATAGTTCAGGTGTTCAATATTTCTTTAATAATCACAATGTTTTTTAAGGTATCCGAAAATGTTCAGAGTAATTTCTTAAAAGATAATATACTAAAAGATTATAAATACTTTCTAAGGAACAATACCAATAAATATTAATAAGCCAATATTTATACACAGCAATATTTAAACAAATTATTTAAAAATTTTGGGGGAATATCAATTCTAAGTGAAATTTTAGCGGCTTTTAAAACATTCTTTAAAGCAATCAGAGAAGAAAACAATAAACTTATTTTAGTAATACATTTACTAATATAAACTACATACATTTATTTAGGGAATGTACTAAAATTTTAATGTTTTATTAAAATAAAAAATTGTTAGAGCTCATTTCGTGTAAGTATAAGAAATTTGATATATATATATATATATTTATTAGGCTATTAATGAAATGACAGGCCATATCTCAAAGTATTCATAAAGTAAGAATTATGTCGGTATATTCCCTAGAAAATAATATAAATATCAGATGTAAAAAATTTCGTAGAAATACATTTATAATATTTTGGGTCATCAGACTCTCCATGATAGGTTTTGACAATTTAATTATTTTAATTTAAATATCAGCTTAAATGCAAACATTTCTTCGATAATGTGAATAGCCCTTGATTTTTTTTTCCCGATTTTTTATAATCCTATGTATATATTACCTAAAATGTATTTATGTAATTGTAATTAATAATTAATTTTATTAATCAATGCTAATTATTTATTCAATAATTACTTTGCATTGTTTTTATTCCCGAAAATCGACAAAATCAAAAGAATATGTTGGGCGAGCATGATACCAAAATGGTGGCCCTTCCCCCCCGGCCCCCCCCCCCCTCTTCAAACATTTTTTTGTGCGCTATTACACGTAACTGATAATAAACGATACTCAATTTACCAAGAGCATGATAGGAACAAACTTGTATAGACGTTTGCAATACACTAATATCGCGAAAAAGGATAGAATTCTCTTGGCAGATTTTTCTATAAACATACGTCTGTTAAAAATATTTGTGCATTTTTGTTACGTACGCGCATTTCTGCCCGAATGTATCTACTCCTAGGTCCTCACCTTGAGCTCGTGCAAGGTGGGAGGTCCCGCTCTTCGCTCCGACCTTCGCCCAGAACTGGTTTGAGCAACAGACTGGGGCTTGGTACCTCAGAAGTACTTAGTACCTTAGGAGTGTCGGGTCAAAGGATTACCCACCTTCGCCCTCTCCAAAGCAGCCTTCACCCCACCCCCTCTGCGTTCCAAAGTAACGCGGAAGTGTGCTCGACTTGGAATCTAAAAATTCCTACTCCCCATGTCTGAAATCGTCTGAGAAGCAATCTACATCTCAACTCCCGCCTCTCACCTGGGCTCCGATATTTTTAGAGTCGTAAATAAATTTCTGCGGCGGAAGTGTCTGGGACCGACCGGAACAAACGATAACGTTTCTTCGGGGGTAGGAGTGTGTTCTAAAGCAGAAAATGGAAAACACATTCCGAGATGTGTCTCCTACTTAGATTAAGTACTAACGTGGAAGGAATATATTTTCACAAATCTGGGGCTGAGCTGGGTATGGCAGGAAAAGGAATGTTTTCTCAGATATGAATAAATAAAACAGACCATTTCTTTCAATGCGCAATCTTAGATATTTATTTTTGAAGCGTGCGGAGTAGATTTATAGCTGAATGGATTTCGAGCAAAAAACGTTTTGCGAATAATTTAAAAAAAGAATTTTCTTTAAAAATACGTTATTTATTTCTAGTCTAGTAGTCTAGTCTAGTCTAGCCGTACCAGAGAAGTAGTCTCGCCAGCTTTGTTGCTATGTTGTGAACATGCGAATCAATTTAATTATAGACTGTCATATCGTTACTTGACCGAGGAAAGATGAGTAGTCATGGTAACGAACTCGTGGCCAGTGTTATTTCTGTCGAGTCACGGATTTTAGTTATAGGGCCACAAAGGCCTGCCATGTAAAGTCCTCATATGGGAGTGGTGTGAAATTTGGTGAGGTTTGCCAGCTGAGGGGCTGGGTCAGTGGCGTAACCGAGAATATTAGGGCCCCCTCCCCTTCAAAGTCAGGTTTTGGGCACCAAGCCGTATCTTACAAAAGGTACCTGCTTGGCATCAGTCAGGCCCAGTACCACTAAAGACCCGCCGTGTAGGGCAGCGATGCACGTTAAATCTGTCGAGAGCTGAAACGTCCTCCCGTTGGTGTGGTGTGGTAGTTAGGAGAGGGGGGTGCCAGCTCAGGTGTCATCCACGTCATTTTGAACCATGGTCAAGTGACGTGGATGATCGCCAAAAGCCCTCGTGTAGCTGAACAGTGCGACGTAAATATTCAATCAATCAATCGGCATCAGTCAGGCTTTGAGCCCCCTAGAATCCTGGTCTTCCCCCCCAGGATGCGATGGTGTACATTACGCCACCGGGTTGGGCACATCCCTTGAATGTGGTGTAAAATTATGATATCCTTCTCCAACAGCCCATATTTTGTCTTGAAATGAGTTAATGATCAATCAATCAGCCAATTAACCATAAACAATATTCGTAGCCAATCAATACGATATTTATCGTATTTTTCTAATACATTACTGTAAGATCTAATCCTCTCCCCCGAGACCATGTGCAATATGAATATTATTGCTCATTTAATGTGATTTCATTTCAAATCTCTCAATGTAAAAATTCAAAGGTACTAATCTGATATCGGAGTGCTATGCGCCAAGTTGCTGTCCATGTTCGCCAAGATGAGCGATAACATTACAATATGGTTACCTTGATAATTTTTCGTGTGATCATGTGGTTGCCATAGGGATGACGTATATTATAGTTAATTTTTTCCGCAGTAACCCAGTTATTTTCAGACGATTTTGATTAGATTTCCTTAAGAAATTTAACCATTTTCATAGCGATTATTATTCAAGATACATCTTCACTCTTTTGTTGTATTTTCTGCCATTTTCGAATATGGATATTTCTAATATCAGTGGTGAGTACCAGGGTATTTTTTTAAAGAATTTGAGGGCTGTGCTTTGAATTATTGCTGCAAATTGATCATTTCCATTTTATTTTACTTTTAAACGCTTCTTGTTCGATGAAATTCATTAAGGGAATTAGCAGTTTTTTTGGGGTATTGTAAGTTATTAGCTGTGATTGATTTTAATTATATCATGATTTTGTATATATTATGTAATTATTTTATATATAATATGATACAATTTATCGTCATATTATATGATTATTATATATAATAATTGTTATATTAAATTAAGACACTGTTTTATGTTACATAATATAATTATATTATACTGATAGTAATTATTGAATGATATTGGCTATTTTCAATCTATTCCTATTTTCTTCATTTGAAATACATTTCGAAACAGTTATTTAAAATTATTTTCTTTGGAGGTTTGTTACAGCTAGGCCGCCATCTTGGATTCGATATCACTCGACAACGAGTGTTGCTTGGCGTGATTCCTTGATCGCCTCAAACAGCGCTTGGCGCACGGAACGATATCAAATTAGTTGCAATTCAAAAATGATATTGCCGCGGTTGTTAAGTGATCATAGTCACGAATTCATGGATGGCGTCAATATTTTGCTTAAAATTTAAATACTTTTTAGGGAAAACAAACGTTTAATATATATAAATATGCAAGATAGTTGTCCGAAAAATTGTGAGAAAATTTTACTTGTACGCCACTTGTACAACTTCGCAAAATTATACGTATTCGCTTTGAAGAAAAATAAGTTTGACTCTTTCAGCGTGAAATGTTGTATCACGGAAAAGACAACTGACGTAATCGGCTGTATTGGAAGATTCAATGTACTGTTGGGACGGTATTCAAATAGAGCAACAATGTATGCCAAAGACATCATTTCTGAGTGCGTGCTGCAGGGGGGGAATGGTCTTCATACGCGTGCCATTGCATACACGGTTCGGTGACAGATGGTGACAGGAAAGGGGGAAGGGATGACCGTGACCGGGGGTAGTGTCACGCGTCCCTGGAGGCACGTGAGAGACGAACGCACACCCTCGACCGTAACCTTGGGGGAGGGAAGAGGGGCCCATACATGAAAAGAGCTCTCCTTTCAGGTATAGGATGATTTTTTATGTATCAGCTGTCGACTGGGCGGGCTTCGCGATTACCTCATCTAAGGGATGTCACGTGACTTATCCAGGTGTTAAATTGCCGATGATGGGGCGAAATATGGTTTTGCACGGGCTTCTTTTTTTATTTGTTTGTTTGTTTAGCCCTTCCTTTTTTTTAAAAAAAAAGTCGCCTATAGTAACGTACCTGCCTTTTAGCTTAGATATAATTATAATAGTAATGATTTAGCCACTGAAGTAGAATTGACAAGAAATGATATATACTGAAAAACAGTTATGTATATATGTACAGGGACGTTTTAAGGCATGGGTCAACTGGGCCCGGACCCAGGATCTCTCCCTCAGTGGAGGGCCTCGTTTCATTCTCGATTCTGTTTTTATAAGATCGAGATCTGGATAGTTTTAATGGTTAAATATTATTTCCGTACATATTCTCCGAAAAAAGAATTTCAAACTGCATGTAAACAGGCAAAAGTGGCGAGACTGTATTATTATTATGTGATGAACGTTATCCATGACTATATAGGCCTAATACCTTAAACAATCATTCAAATTGAGTCAAAATGCGGTTACCGGTTGAGACGGTTTGTGCCTAGGTTTTTGTGAGATTGTGAGTCGTGCTCATTTGCTTCAAGGTACCGTTTGAACGAGTATTTGTCAATGCATGCTATATATTGTCTACTTTTAAAGATCTCGGGTAGGGCCTACTTTTGCATAGGGGCCCAGGGACTCAAAATTTTTTAATTCTCTGGGCCCAGGGCCTTAACAAGTCTTAAGACGCCCTTGTTTATTTATACTATTCAACATATGTAGGTATCGAGAGTCGATTTCCGTAAGTCCCGTTCTTAGCGGATTTCAACTCTACAAAAGAAACATGCATACGAAATTTCATCGATGTAGATCCAGAATCGGTGATATGTTTATAAAGCCACTTTACCCTTCTCAACACCCCCTTGGTTGTCGATTTTCTCAAAGCCCTTTTTGTAGCAAATCTCTACTCCATGGAAGGATCATGTCTACCAAATTTCAAGTCTGTAGGACTAGTAGTTCAAAACGGGAATACTTATCAATAACGCCCGTTAAAACCCCTCGTAATTACTCTTAAGCAAGAGTGGGCAGACTTTTCCAGGGTACGGAATATTTATAATTTTTTTAAAGTGTTGCGGTCCAACTCAGTTACGTAAGTGTGATGAAGTAAGAAAAAGATCATAATAAATACGGAATATGTGCTTACCTACATAACTACAATAAAAAAAAACGCCTCACTTTAAAACCGCGTTTAAAGCAAAACGCAAGCTGCACACAAACATAATAATAGCCACAAATATAATAATAATATTCGATGGTGCATTGGTTAAAAAACAATTCGAAATATACATTAAAAACATTTTCTTCTTAAGTTAGTTCTCGTAATTATAGTCAGAGTAGAAGACTTAGTCTGCATACTGTCAGCCAATCTAAAATATTTCCGTATAAATTACTAACTACAAATTTTCAGGTCACCCCAAAATGCCTTAGTGGTCCACCGGCCGATCGCGATGGACTTAATACCCACCCCGGCTCTTAAGGATTGATTTTCCCAAAATCCGTTCGAAGGGAATCTCTGCTTTATGAAAGGAACATGCCTACCAAATTTCAAATCTGTAGGTTTAATAGTTCGGGAGATATCGTGAGATTAGAGCGTGCGAGTTGTGTGAGTCGCTTTTTTTTCTCCATTATATCCTTAGATATGGGGAGAGCATTAACATACTTTCTAATTAAATTGGAACTTAAATTTTTAAAAAGATGGATTTACACTCAAAGAAAAAAGGTAACAGTTTAATATTTTTCTTTTAAAATTTTTCAGAGCATTGTTTAGGTTAGTTTTCGTGCAATGAAATCTTATGCGCTAAAGTTAATCCAATGTACTTCATCTCTTTAGTTCTTTTGATGCTTGTTTATCTTAAACTTACAGAGTAATTACTGTTTTGCTTATATATATAAACCTCGCACTTTTCTTTCAACAATCGGTGTGTCAAAACACAATCTATTACAAATAAGCAATTTTCATTTCTAAATCACAACCTGCTCAATTGATTGATAAGTGATAAGATGAAATAGAGGAAATAAACTTTCCAAACAAATGAGGAAATGGATGAAAACGGATGGAAACATTTGCTTGCTATATTAATATTTTTTAATAAGAAGCTAGTATGGGCTCCAAAGTGTCAAAATTATACTCCTATTTCGTCAGGGGGAAAAACCGAAATTTTATTACATCCAGGTTCCTAATAAATGTCAATAAACTTTTTTAAATACGAGAACTTTTGAGTAGAATTACTTACGTAATGGTTACATCTCACTTGTGGCACACTTAAAAAAATGCATTTCGTTAAAAAAAACCGTAATTGCACATTTCTATATCAGTTACATATTACACAATTTTAAAACAACCTTAACTTGAACATAGGGATGCATGTGCAATATTCTCCAAAAAATTGATGATAGTAACGTTATATTATATATTAAAAGATAAATTTATATAGTTTTGAATTCATAATGATGTACAGACGAATATCTCCCTTCACAAGTGGCGGTTGCAAACTCGTGGTTAGCATTATTTCTCGAGTCCTCGCGTCATGGTATAGAAGTTTGGAATGCTAACTTAGGTTTCGTCCTCGTCAAAGTTTAAAGTTGCGAGATTCGTAGTCAATAGCGCCTGTGTTGCTTTAGAATGTGACGTCAATAATAATTCTAATATAATCAAATCCCAACAAATGTGTGGGTTATTACAGCATTTCTCAAACTGTGGGGCGCGTACCCCTAGGGGGCGTGATAAGTTTTGGAGGAAGGCGCGAGCATATCGAAAACAAAAGATTTAAAATTATTAGTGAACTGAAAGTAAGTTAACAAAATACTTTCTGACATAATAAAAAATAAAATACTCATTTACACTGATATAATACACTTATAAATGAATCAGCACTGCACAATGTATTTTGTAATTAATTTAACAAAAAATAGCAAGTTTAATAATTATCAGTGTCCCTCTGGGCTTGTCGTGTATAAAATTTTATACAAAAATTAACACTTTTCTTGTTAATTTCTATGGTTTATAATTAATCCCCTCACATTACCGATTAAAAGTTATGAGATTTGCTCCCGAGTGTGTAGGTTTCCCCATTCCCAGTTTTTACGTAGACGCAAGTATGTTATGTATTGCGGGGGGGGGGGGAAAAAAGGAATAAATATAAGCAAATCCTCTGAAATAAGTAGTTAGTCCTTCACAAACTCTGTCAAAGGTCCATTTATTGCATTCCAAAGCCTTCCGAATAATTATATGGATAGTAGTGCACAGAAAAGATCATACTTCGAAACGACGAAACGGCCTAGGACAATTAACGTTTTGGCTGAACGAGACGTATATATACGCCAGTGACACTTAAGAGATTAAAATCATATTGTAGCTTTAGCGTCAAAGTATAGTATTATTGAATTCAAAAAATTGTTATCGTATGGAAGGGGGCGCGAGGCAAATTATGATTGAATATTGGGTTGCAAATATTGAAAGTTTGAGAAGCACTGGGTTATGATAATGCTCGTGATTTCCATTTCTTGGACGCTCTAATAGAGTTGTTTGAGTCCTAATTCCGCTTAAGGACCCATTGCACCATAGAGTGGAATGAGTGAGTGAATATTAACGTCGCACTGTTCAGCTACACGAGGGCTTTTGGCATCGTACCACGTAATTTTGAATCATGGTCAAGTGAAGTAGACGACACCTGAGCTGGCTTTTGACCAAATTTGGATATATCAACGTGTTCGGATACCTTAAATGTATCAAATTTACTTAAAAGTTAGCCGCATGTATTGTTTTTGTGTAGCATACATCTTTTCTTTATAAAGTGTGTCCCTATTTTGAAAAATCTGATGAAACTGAATCGAACACGAACCCTTTAATTATTGTGAGTGTTTAAGGTATCCGACTACGTTCGGAACAGTGTTTTAAAAAAGCGCATAAATAGATAATTTTCATGATATTTAGTGTCACTTAGATTAAAAAACGTATATAAAATTGTTTTAAGGACATTTTGACAAAAAAAAACTATTTAAATACAATATATTGGCAAAGAATTAACTTAGAATGACCTACTTTTTTTTCTTTTTTTTTATTTCAAAAAGTTCTCCTTTTATGAAAAATTCTTCTATAATAATATTTTGTGTGTGTGTGTGCTTATATAAAGTAAAGACTTCTCCAGAGAGTCTGAACTAGAATTTTTGAAAAATTCACATTATTTTCATAGTTACAACCCATTGAAATAATTATCGGCGTTTTTTTCTAAAAATTTCTCCTCTCTGTTGTCGTAAAACATGGATAAACCCACTTCTAAGTTACATATTTTAAAAATTCTAGTTGAGCCTCTGTACCGAGGGTCTGAGCTCTATATACAAGCAAAATATTATTATAATATAATAGAAGCATTTTCCGCCAAAGGAGAATATTTTGAAAATGGGTCATTCTATGTTCATTTTTTGTCAAAATATTGTACTTAAATAATTTTTTTACTGTAATACTATTCTTAAAACTATTTTATATACATTTTCTAATCTAAGTGACACTAAATATAAATATTATCCAGTTATACGCTTTTGCAAAATCATGATTCCTTAATTATTCTCTTTAAAATAAATTTTATAAATAATAATAAAAAAAATAGAAAATAATAATGATAAATTTTAATGATAATAAAATAATTTTATGTATTGCAACAGCGAAGCAAACTGGTGTCAAAACAACACAAAAGAAGTATTTTACGATGGCCATCACTTAGGGGTTGACGTGTATGCATACATAAAACTAAATGTTCTCAGTCCAGATCTGTGTGTGTGGACTTAGTCAATTTCATGCCCCATTCTGCGTTTTTTCATTTCGCGGCTCATTATGGTTCGACATTAGGCAAAAACGAATGTCATTCACCCTCCTATTGTGTTCTCGTTTCCTTCTTCCTTTCCATCAAAACCCACGAGGATGGCTTTTTTGTGGCTTTTATTTGCCGTATAAAAATCATTTCCTTTTCAGATCCTGACCCTCAGCTTTAACCTTGTCTCATTGTCATTCCATTGCAAGAAATAGATTTGGTGGAGGGAATTGTGATTTGGTTTGATTAGAATGTCGCCAAGAATTATTTCTAGAGTTGTGTAGATTTTGCCCGGTCGTTGCAAAAAAAATTGCGGGGTGGGTCGTTTCTTTCTCTTTTTAGATAGATATGCATATAAAACAATGAAATTATCAAATGATTGCGTTGAATAAAAGTCCAAAAAATAAACAGCCAAGGTTTTCCTTTAAGAAACCAATTAAATTTTTATTTAATCTATTTACCGTAAAATCTGGCATGTAAACTTTAAACACACACACAAAAAAAAATCAAAATATACGGGTGCGTGTTATACGCCGGGTATAAAAATGAAAGCTCTAAAAAAAAGATGAGCATGTAGGAAAAATTCGACTTCTGTATGTATCGAAATACTGTTTATCTAAAAGAAGTGTGTGTGTGTGTGGCATTCCTTATGAACTTAAAGAGGTTTGTAGTTCTAGAAAAAAAAGCTATTTATTCAGAAGTTTAGGACAATACCTCGAATAAATGACTTTAAAATATAATAGCATTACACATGTACATTTCAAGTTTCTTTGTAAAAAAGAGGGAGCGCGTTGTACGACGAATATGTCTCAGAATTATAAAATGCAGCTTGAAAGTATAGGTGCGCGTTATACGCCGGATTTCACGGTACTAAGTTTTTAATTGTAATAAAATAATAATTGTAATAAACACTGTAATAAACTAAATTTGTACTAATTCAAGGCTGCAGAATTCTGAGTCAGTGAAATATTCACGGTAGTCAAGTGGTTAGGGTCGCTTCAGTAGATTTGAATTTTATTTGATGTTTTTAGCGCCACATTGTGGACGTGGTAGCCTAATAGTCAAGGTTACGGACTCGTGACTGCCGTGTCATGAGTTCGTGTCCAGTGCTGTTAAAGACCTGTCTTTTAAAACGCGATTGTTGCACCCCTACGGGAGAATTTTTCAGACTAGAGGAGGTTAGGAGAGGGTATTGTCATCTCAGATGTCGTCCTCGTCACTTGACCCCATGGTTCAAAATTACGAGGCCCTCGTGCAGCTTTTTAGTGCGGCGAAAAACTATCGCTCTCACTTGTCCCCGTGGATAAAAATTACAAGGCCCCCTCAAAGAGTCAATACCCATTGATTCTTTGAGGCCCTGCGCCCAGAGAAATATTAAGGTTTTTTGAGGATCTGGGCTCCTATGCACAAAAGTGGGCCCTACCTGAGATATTTCAGACAGAAGTATGCATTGTCAAATACTCGTTCAAACGTTAATTTGAAACAAATAAATGTGCACCACTGACACTCACGAAAATCTAGGCACAAACCGGCTCGACCGATGGCCCATTTCGACTAAATGAGTTGAAAGATTATTTATGGTATTAAACCTAGGCCTAGACAGACAAAGGTCATCACATAATAATACAGTCTCACCACTTATGCCAGTTGACGTGCAGTTTGAAATCCCCTGTTTTTCAGAGAATATGTACGGGAATAATATTTGACCATTAAAATAATCTGGATCATGATCCTATTAAAACAGAGTCGGAAAGAAACGAAGCCCCCTCCGAAGGTAAGGCCCTGGGTGCGGGCCCAGTTGGCCCATGCCTTAAGACGTCCCTGCCAGTACTCTCGTTTTACAATTGAACGTGACGTTGATAAACAATGAACTTAAATTTCCAGAAAATTTGATTGATTCTTAACTAATTCGGCTTTTGTACTTTACGAAGACCCTTGGCTAACAATTACCTAAAATAGAACCTCGATAACAATTCGAATGAGGAGAATTATACTTCTAACTTCTATGTCACACCACGTAAGGACTTTGAAAATTAACATGAATATATAAAATGCTGAGCCACATCATTTTACTTCACAATGGCTTTTGTTGGAACCAGGATCGGTATAACGTTCTGTTCAGTAACCGTTCTATTACCTTAGCTTTAAAGGAACATAATCGATGTAGAATGGGTTTTCGATGGTGGGGTGAAAGAATAATGACATGGGGAAAATGTTTACAATACTAAAATTGATTCTTAAACATAAGAATTTAAATTCCCCGTTCAATTTTGTGTGTAGATAAATACAAAAATGCTGGTCCCTCAACTTTTTTAACACTCATCTGTTAGCTTCACCTGTATGTAACGAAATCTTTGAACTCGATTTTTACCCACTTTAAAGGGTCAGATTAATTCGAAATTGTACTCACTTATCAAGGACCGATGACAATACAGTAATTTAATAATTTTGTTCCATTGTCCTAAACAGGACCATCAGGATTAACGATTTCCCATTTCTAGATTTGGTGACAAAAAGATTAAGTTACAACCCTAAAGTGGAAACGCTCAGGGTTAATACAAATACAACAAAGTGATTTTTATGTGAAAAAGAAGATGTGTCAGCAATTTCTTAGTTCCATTAACTATAAAAGCGTGTTTTTAGTTTTTTAAAACAATCATTTATTATTTTTGAAACATTCAATGCAAAATTTACATTCATATCTTGAATTCCAAAAAATCTCTTAACGCATTAGAATCTTTTTTTTTTTTAAACTCTGAATTATCCTTTAATATGGCATTTCGAAAAACCTCTACCGCGTTTCTGAAATTGGAAATCAGACTTTTCTAAAGCATTATTTTCTGTTATTTTTCAAACACCTGTATACATAGATAATGGAAATGATTAAAAACTTTATATTTAAAAAAATATATATTATCTTGATAAAACACGATTGAATTCCAGAATCATTTCAGCCGCAACCTCTGCGGATAAAGAGTATACTATATTGTACCACACTTCTAAAATGCATCTCATAACAAAAACCACTTCTACGTTACGATTCTACAAACGAGCGCAAAAACACACAAATAAATCGGTTAAAAGTTCATTTTATGTGCGAAATACACTCTTATATCTCTTTATTTTAACAGCGTCATTCATAACTCAAAATACAAATGCGTAACCTCCACAGTCAGTCATTTTTTTATTTCTCTGTTGTTATTTTTTAAACACAAACACACATACCTAAATAAAAGGGATTAAATGTCTTTTTTGTAACATCCTCAACAAAAAACTATTTTGAATGGAGTTGGAAGTTCTATGAAAACCATTCAGTTGAACGTTCGTTTCCGGATTTAGGTTATTCAACGTGGCTTACGCTTAAATCTCTGCCTTAATGGCCTGTACCCCGCGCATTACTGACCAATTTATCCCCTTGATTTGACCTTGCGCTTTGCAGACGATTCTTTATGGCCTGATGGATTAACTTCCAAATCGTCTGCGTTTCGATTGGAAGCTCCTCCCCTTCTCTGGCCCTTTAATTTCTGCTCGGTAATTCATCGGAAAATGGAATGGTAGGAGGATTTCGAATCCCACTGACCCTTCGGACCCTACTCGGCCCACTGGACCCCGTAATCGAAATTGGAAATGCGTTCGTACCACTAGCCTGGGTATTTGCCAAAAGGGGGGAAGGGAGAGACCACCCTTTTGACGTCATTACCGGTTAACCGTTTTGGTATAGTCAGAGAGGAACATTTGGCGAAATTGTATCTATATTCAGTCCCAATAGTTATTGGACCACAGCTGCTATTGGAAAGACAAAAGGGGTTGACCGGAACATCCAACCTTCGGGGGATGTTTCATTTCAGGGTTGAGAAACTGTTGCAGTTAAGTATGAGAAATTCCTTCCTGTGGCCGTTGTGTTGGCAGCATTCGTTCATCACTATTAAGTTAAAATGCAATTAATCTGGTTAATGTTACAGGTTATATCTTAATATTTGAAATCAGAGTTAGGAAATATTCTGTTTTCAGAACGAATGTGAAATTTGAGAAACCAAACCAATAACTTTTGATCCATCAGCATAATATAGGGCAGGAGTGGGCAGACTTTTACATGGTACGGTCTACTAATTTTTCAAGGTACTGCGGTCCACCTAATGGCGTAGATGTGGTGAGCTAAAAAATGTCAACAATATTTAATGACAATAATAAATACAGACTATATAACCTACATTATTACAATAAAAAAAAACTTCGCTTTAAACCACGTTTAAAGCAAAATGCAAGATACGAATATAATAATAATAGCTACAAATATAATATCACATAACATTTATTATCAAACCATTAAAAAATAAATCATTTTCATTTAAAGTTAGTTCTCGTAGTTATAGGTGACCGTCAGTAGCGCACACAAAGGGGGGGTCCGGACCCCCCAAAGCCCTTGATTTTTTTCCGATTGGTTATAATTCTAAGTATATAATACGTAAAATTTAATTAAATATTTGTTATTAATGATTAATTTCATTAATTAATGCTAATTATTTATTCAATAATTAGTTTTTTACTATGTTTTATTCCTGAAAATCGACAA
>BMAV01011828.1:292247-303553 GCA_019973955.1 Trichonephila inaurata madagascariensis | reverse complement strand
TCGATTCGGAAATTGTCAACATGCTGTTTGTTTCTTCCGTTGGGCTTATGGCGCAGTATAGCCAAACTTGGCTCTTGCTCCAAAAAAATCAACAATCATCACCTCCATTGGGTTTCAGCGGTTCCGCAATTTTTGACGCTGACGCATCTTTAAACGAAGGTTCATTGATTTTTCCCATTTACTTAAGAAAATGAAGAAAGAAAAAATCACAGGTGTCATTTGTTTAAATACATCATTCTCAAAAAAGAATAAATAAAATAAAATAAAATGAACATGCGGTAAACAAGTAAACACTGAAGAAAAACAGCGCGCGCTCAGCAGAGCGTTAAAATGACAGATAAACGCAGTAAGTTACGGTAAAATGCCATTCAACTTCGGAATGCCTGATGTAAGCGAAAGGTCAAATAACATTCTTCAGTCAGCGGAAAGAAAACAAATACCAATTAAGGCGCTTTGAAAGAAAAAAAAATTAAAAATAGGATCTGAGATGAATCACAGGTTTGTTAGCGGCCAAACGCGCGCATCTTTTCGTTGGGATGTATTTTAAGGAAAACAAAGAAAAAAAGAGAGAAAAGAAAGAAAATAGAGATAAAATTTTTTTAAAAAATGAGATGATGCATCTTTTTTTATAAAATAATTCTTTATTTTAGAATAAAATTATCAACGAGAAAATTATTGCCATTGTGGTAAAAGCGTGGGGTGCTGGATATCAATTGTTAAAATTTCTTACTAGTTGTATTCCGAAATGCAGAGTTAGTGTAAAATATAGTACAAAGCACCCACGCTTTTACCACAATGACATTAATTTTCTCTTTAATCATTTTATTCTTATGTTAAGAATTATTTTTTACTTTTTTAGTTCGATTTACTTTAAAAGCGTGTTTTTTAGTTTTTTAAAACTATAATTTATTTTTCATTTTTTTTATAAGTTCGATCTACAATAAAATCTTATTTTTTAGTTTTTCAAACTATTATTTATTCATTGATGAATTAATCTTAAATACCTCGATATTTTTTTTTTAGAATCTGGAATACCCATTGGCGTTTTCACTTTAGGGTCAAAACTTAATCTTTCAGTTGCCAAATTTGGAATTAGTCCCCAAATCCAGAAAAGGTATCTGGAATTCGTCTCCAAATATGGAAATGGGAAATCGTTAATCCTGATGATCCTGATCAGGACATTGCAACAAAATTATTTAATTACTGTATTGTCATCGTTCCTCGATAAGTGTGCAAAATTTCGAATTAATCTGACCTTTTAAAAGTGGGTAAAAATGGAGTTAAAAGATTCCGTTACATACAAGTGAAGAGTATTAAAAATGGTTCGATGAACGAGCTTTAAACTGAAACTCATGTAGAGTATTGCAGAAATTATTTATCTAGCATATGTCAAATATATATAATTTTAAATTGATTTATTTTTTGTTAAATTGCCAATGTTTTTAGAAACGCCTTATAATTTTTTGAGCTTTTCTTTCAGCCGTCATTTGTAATCGAACTTTTTGCTGGTGTAGTTTATAATATATATTGTTTCAAAAATTTTACCCCAAATAATTCCTTTATTCCTACATCTAATATTAACTGGAATTAATTTGACGAATTGGTGCATCAAGGCAATTAACGATGCATTTCTGTAATTATGAATCAAGAACAAATGCCGAAGATAATATTCAAGTAAAGCAAAAGATTAGCGTGCCGCACGGAAAAGAGGTACCAGCTTTAAGGGAGTGTACTAGGTCTGCAATGGTAAAACACCAATCCACAGCGCATTAGAAATTAATATTTAATTAAAGCATATCCCAAATTTCAACAGCCCACAAGACGACCTAGTTCTATTTCATTTGCTGCAGTTCAGCTTTCTGCTTGATGTCTTATGATAAAATATGATGGACATAATCTCATGTTAATATTCCTACTCTAGATATCATGGACAATTTAACTACAGATAGTAGGTACAAGGCATATATTAAGCAATAAAGAGGGTTTTTCTGTTGCTCATTTTTTCAATTCCTATTAATTCGATCACACCCTCTCTATATTTATTTATTTATCTTGGTGGAATCTTCAATCATTAATAAAATACATTTTAAAGCGCTCAATTGAGCTGAAATTTTATATAGATGAGTATTTTGGATAATAATACAATAATTTAATTATAATTAATAAAAATTAATTGATTAAAACTATATATTTAAAGAATTACAAATACAGCCACATTGGCATCATTTTTGGCGACTTGTGTCAAAACTTGAAAAGGTTTTTTTCTCACGTGTTAAAGCATTCAGTTGAACTGAAATTTTATATACAAAATTGTTTTGGATAACAATATGATGCTTTAATGATAATGAATAAAAATATTAATTACCACTTAATGTTTGGATTCTGTCCTATGTACATACATATCTATATTAATTGTAACTATTTAATAAAAAGTAGCTAAAATAAAAATTTTCTTTGTTGATGTAAGTAGGAATTGACTTAAAAAAATTTTTTTTTTACATTATTTGTTTTTTACATAAACTTCCGTCAGTTTTCCTGCTGTTTGAAATGTGGCCTCGGTAGCGTTATGGTTAGGAATACGGCACTGGCATGTCATAAGTTCGAGCCCTGGTTCTACTGCAGACCCGCCGTGTAGAGGGGCTGACGCCCATTAAATCTGTCTGGGGTTTCAATCTACCTTTGGCGTAATATTGTATTTATAGAAGGAATGCCACCTCAAGTGTCGTCCTCATCACTTGATTGATGTTCAAAATTACGTGGTTCGTTGCCAATAGTTCACGGGTTTCTTCAGAGTGCAACGTAATTTAAAATCAAATCATAACTCAGCATTTCTCAAACTGTGGGGCACGCTCCCTTTGGGGGCCGTGATAACCTTACAAGGGGTGCGCGAGCATATCAAAAAGTCGAAAATAAAAGATTTAAAAAATTGCAAATTTATTGAAACGAAGCAAAACAAAATACATTCTGACATAATAAAAGTAAAATACACATTTACATTGATATAATATACTTATATAAATACATTTGTATTGCACAATGTATTTGATAGTTAAATTATCAATACTAAGTTAAGAACAAGATTAATAATTACTAGTGACTCCCATGGGCTTGCCATATACCAAATTATACACAAAATTTAATACCTATCTTCATAATTTGTACGGCTTATAATTAAAGTCATATTGTAGCTTTAGCATCAAAGTATTTTATTTTTGAAATCAATTTATTGTTATTGTATGGAGGGGGGCGCGATGAAAATTATGATTGAAAATTTGGTCACAAGTATTGAAAGTTTGAGAAGCACTGTCATAACTGGTATTTAAATAGGTATATTGCTTTTATGATAGATGACGTTGCTATGTATTTTGTGTAAGCTTCTTTGCGCCATTTTATGGTATTTGTGCGTGATTGTTTACTGTGAAATGCAAAGAAGCACTACTGAACAGTTACATAATTTTATGTCAAAATAAAACACGAATTCCTTTTGAAAATCCTCCCACGCCTTTTCAATCTGAAGACAGAAGTCACATTTTAGTTCCTTCACAAGTAACATTAAAAACTTTTAGATTAAGATTCTGATCTTGATTTTTATATATTTTTGCATAAGTCCTTCGAAAACATGTCATTCAGCCAGAGCTTAATCCTTCACACTGCTTTAATGTTCAACGAAGGAAAATAAAATGGCGATTCGTATTTGTCTGGTTACGAAGATATATTTAAAGCTCTCTCGCTTGTAAAAACACATCTGTTGTTGACATTGAAGGGATTAAACATCGAAGGGTGTTACTGAACCTAAGCTGCCGTTTCTTGAAACATTGCGTTGGACTTATCTTAAGCCGTGAAAAACAAACGAGGTACAAAAAAATAGTTGATTCCTAATGTTGGTCTATAAATGTTATTTTTAATCGTTTACTTTTTGTCATTCCTTAGATCTGAAATTATAAATTTCTACATTAAAATTTGCGTTTGGAGAATATTTGCAAAACAGTGTACAAGTTGTGTGAAAACGTAATTACAGTTTTAAAACTGCCATGCAAAAAATAAAAGCGCTAAAAAGGCAAACCGAAAAAATATCCTCGCCTACAGGCAACGGGGGGATGGGGGGAAATAGAAAAATATTTGTGCAATATGTGTGATAAAGAGTCACTAGAGAGACAGACAAGGTAATATTTTGGTAAATAATCCGAAAATATTCTGAATTTTATTACTTTAACTTCAGCATCTATATCTTAACTAATCAGACACAAATATTTTTTTTTTCGTTTTTTATATTGTCTTTAGATATAATTATGTTTAAAATAATTATATATCTACTGTTATTGTAATGGATGAGCTTAAAATTTTTCAATGCGTTCTTTTTAAAGGAAAGTTTATGTAAAAAGCAAAAGTTGGCAACAGAAAAGTGCATGAACTGGTTGGCTGGAAACAAATTATTACATTTATCATGCGATCATGACGTCACACGAATTTTGTCCATTAATACATTCAGGTTTCCTTGGTTACTCCATTTGATCACGTAAGAGATTTGTACACAATTTGTACTTCTAATTATTAAAAGTAATGCTTCAGATTTCACAAATGACATCTTTCACTTTTGCAATCAATCAGCAGCACTTTTAGTTTTTTTTTTTTTTTGGTAAACAAATTTTTTCTCTTTATATGTGTGTGTATTCCTTCTATATCTCTCTGAAATCTAAGCCATTTTTCTTATTTAAAATGGAAGTTTTTTGCAATTCAAATGAACTTGCGAACAAATTGTTTTTAAAAAATATATAATTTCGGTTTGTCTTGTTTTAGCAACGACTCTACGCTGCTCAACAGCTTGCACGGGTTGTTAAAAAAAGAACCGTGTTGCTCGTATGCTGGAGAGAAAGTAATAACTTTTTCGTACGTATTACATTGTTTCTTCAACCGTGTAATAGGGTTTTTGTTATTGGTACTTTATGTTCGAGGAATAAACCTGGGGAAATAGTATTAAAATATTCGAAAATGTGTTTTAACATTTTTTTTTTCCTGTACGCCTGTCGTAACTTCGAACGAACTCGCTTTCCTGCACCATTTCATTTTCTTAAATTTCCCTTTCGTGTTTTGCAAAACTGTTTGGTATATTTTCAATTGATTTTATTTGCTCTTTTTTTATCGTTGAATAAAAAAAAATTCATTTATGTCTGATCGCATTTTTTGATTAAAAAAAATTCTTAGATTCATCAGAATATTTTTTTGTTTTATTTTTCCGTATGGAGATTAAAAACATTTATATTGTTTTTTGTAAGATATAAACTCAAAGCGATATGTTAAGTTCTTGTGGATTTTTTTTTTGGCAATTTCTGAGGTTCATACCAGAGAATGGCAAAAAATCGAATACAGAACTCAGTCGTTCATTAATTTCAACGAACTGATTTTATTTAATAAACATATTAAGAGAAATAAATCTCTACTTTAAGAAAATGGAATATAACTCGGAAATAAGATACAAGTGGCAATTACTACTAAATCTGTATCTGACCTTAAATTCAGACTTAGCATTTCTTTATCAGCGCCAACGGTTGTACAATAAAAAAGCGATATTTCTTACGCGAGTGGCCTCATTTGTATTAATATCTATTATGACTTTTCTAAAGAAGCCTTCGGGTAACAATAGAGCACTAAATTCGGGTTTAAATGGCTACAAACAGCTCACGTGATAGCTATAAAGCTGTAGCAGTATTCTGACGCCAAGCTGAAAGTGACAAAATAAGGATCTTCAATCCTCGTTGTGGATCTTGGTCGACCTTACACAGGTTTTCTCCACATGGATCTAGTATAATGAAACTGTTTCCACAGCTTGTAGACGATACTGGGTATTGGAACTATCTCTGTAGCCACCTACGCTTGTAATTAGCCTGTCTCCAATCTACCAAAAATCCTCCATCTCATACCATCATTCATGTATTCAAGGCTATTCAATTTACGTAAAACCTTCGAAAGTTTATCCAATTCTTTGTAGAAACTTGTAAAATGTCGTGGAAGAGTAGAAGCACAAAAATCGCTGACAACTTTTACATTTATATTCAATGTAAAAGTGCCCACGGTAGTCTGGTGGTCAAGATCATGAACTCCTTGACAAGATCACGAGCCTAGTGCTGCTGAAGACCCGCCGTGTTGAGGGCCTGATGCACGTTAAATCCGTGGAGGTTCAATGTCTTCCCGTAGGCGTGTTGGGTTGTTTGGAGAGAGAGGTGCCAGCTTAGGTACCTTCTGCGTCACTTGACCGAGGTTTAAAATTACGTCTACCGTTGCCAATAGCCCTTTTGTTGCTTTACGTACAACTTTAATAAGCATTCACTGCCTACTATGTAGACATCTAATGTAAAAATCAAAAAATAACAAAACTGAATGAAAAAATTAAAACTAAACCAAAACTGAACAAAACTCAGTGGCGCAACAGCCCATGAAGGGCCGATGCCTGCTGTGCCCATCTCAGTATACGTTACAGACATTGAGGTGCATGAGCAGATGTTCCGGTCAGGTGGTCAATCTGACGTGAAACCCCCAGTATTTAGTTATCAAGCATAAGCTCGGTACTCATTTATCGACCCTCTGAAGAGATGAAATGCTGAGTCCACCTTGACCAGCGCAGGATTTGAACTCCGGGTCTGTGGTAAGGAAGCGCGAAACGCTACCACGCAGCAACTGGGCTTCATTGAAAAAAAATTAAAGAGTCATTAAAAAACAGGGGAAAATTTGCTTGAAGATTTGAAAAAAAAAACTAATAAATTCCAATGCCAAACAATCCAAAAGCCAATAAAGCCATTCTTAATAAGTACTTGATATTAACCCAAATTTTCTTCATTAATTAATTAATTAAATTAAATACTGAAAGAAACCCATTTTAATTTCTTCTGGAAAAACTGATTTCACTATAAAATATTCAACATTTTATTTTTGCAAAAGATTAGGGCATAAAAAAACCGTTCGTATTCGGAAAGCGCAGAAAATATTTCTTGAAAATTCCTGTACCTTCTATGGAGCTTTAATTTTCACACTCATCCTTAATTGCCTCTTAAATACATTCAGTAAAAAAAAAAAAAAATACTTCAACACAAAAATAACGACTTAGATTTTAATTGAATAAGATAGATCGGTATTTAATTTCAAGATTACACTATCCGAAAACTATTTTAATCTCAAAAGTTTTAAAACTGTGAAAGATCGAGCTGAACGGATATAACATTTCTCACTTCTTGATTGGTTCGGCCCTATTCTTTACTAGAGGTCAAAACCATTTTTTTTAAATCATTGATCGCTCGACTAAATCCTTCACTCATCAATTACAAACTCACGAGAAAATACTTAATACAAAATCCATCTTGAAGGAGATGGAAACGTTTCCCAAAATATCCAAATCGGGAACAAGCAAATCAATTATGCTGCGAGGACGCCATTAAAAATCTTGGAGAGAATTTTTAATTGTATAATCGATCTCCTTACGTGTAAATGATTTTTAAAATGGGGCCTCGAGAGGAAACTGGGCCAGAAAAACTTTCCCCTAAACAGGAAACAATTAAGCCGGGATCGGTTGATTGGGGGCGCTGTAAGCGATATTCAATTTCCGATTTATTTTCAACCCGAAAGAAATCCGTTTTAATGATGGCGGATTCGGATTTTTGGAAAAAAGACTATTCCGGCCTATCTGGGGTTGGATTAAACTAATCATTTCTCTAATTGATTGAAATAAATAGTTTTTTAATGAAATACGAACTTCCAGATAGTGGAGTTTTAAAACTTTTCGAAGCGGAATAAATATCTAGTTTTTCAAGAGTTTTTGTGTTTTGTTCCCTTGTTTGTTTATTTATTTACTCTCAGGAACTGAGTTGATACTGAGTTTTTAAATTAAATGGGGTTTTTTGTTGGTGTTTTGGAGTAATATTAGGATAATGAGTTTTCGCTCCCCACCCCTGCACCCCTCCGCTTCATTTATTTGTTTTTAGTTGTGTAATATGTTGATAATGTTGGTCCCTGATGCGATATTTATTTTTCTGACTTGTTTCAATTTTTATGATTTCAGAAAATAGATTTTTAAGAGTAAAAACTTTTTTTTTGCCTCGTTAAGTAAGAATGTTTGAGTTGCTTTAATACCGATGTTTTCATGGTACTTGCTTTTCGAGTTAAAAATTTTTTTTTAAGCTTTTTTAGTCTAAAAAGGCTTTTATAAACTAATTTATTTAATGAAAACTAAAACTACACTCTTGAATTAAATCAAGATTAAAAATAAAGAAATGCCCTACCGCGCGCGAAACTGAAAACGAATGTTTTCAATAACTCAACAATTGTACTTTAAATTGAAAATAATTATTTTACTTGATAATATTACCATGTACTTGAACTATACATTATCTGTTTCAATTAAATAGTAGAGATATAATAATTAAGAAATTTTATCTTTCAATTCATTTTTTTAAATCCTTTATTGGTTCTGGCAGATATTTTATTAATGTGTTCGAAATTGTTAAATATCAATGATATCAATGATGGATATTCTATATTGCAGTTATAAAATAGTAGTCCTACCCCCTTTCGCTCTTCACTATCCCTTCAATTAATGAATACTCTTTTAAATCTCTTTTTAGCCTTTGTGACTGCGGTAGGTTAGTGGTTTTGGTCATGAAGTGGCCGGAATATCGTGTTGTCATTGAATACCCGCCTTGTAGAGGGGCCCAATGCATGTTAAATCTGCCTAGCCTCAATCTCCTCCTGTTGGTGTGGGATAGTAGTTAGGAGAGGGAGGTGCCAGTTCGGATGTCGTCCTCATCACTAGATCGAGGTTCAAAATTAAGAGGTCCGTCCCCAACAGCCATCGTATTTTATAATTTCGATCCTAATATAGCACTCACTCTTTAAACTTTATTTAAGTAGTCCGAAGTAGCTGAATGGGGTTATTTCTTTTGAGTCTTGGGTTCGGGTTCTTGCCACAAGACCCACCGAGTGGAAGGAATGATACATGTTAAACCTGTTTAGGTTCACTTTGGCTTGGTATGGAAGCTTGGGATGCGGCGTGTCATCTCATTTACCATCCTCGACACTTGTAGCTCAAAATTACCAATAGTCATCTTGTTACTTCGAAGCACGACAATTTTATACAAACAATAAATGTGAACTGAATTGAAAATATGGGGGGGGGGGGGGGCGTATTTAGTATGTTAAACATTTTATTGCAAAATGTGTACATTAAAAACAAGGTTTCACGGTCATGAAATATCAATTTATATATGGCAAATGAACAAAGAACAAAAACATAGAGGAAAATAACTCGTTCACAATGATTACCAATTAGAAATAAAATCAAATAGTGTTTTCCACGTTAAATAGCAAGGTCCATTGGTCAAGGTGACAGCCTAGTCATTTGACCGCTTAAGCTACTGAAGACCCGCCATGTAGAGGGTCTGACACTCGTTTAAATCTGTCGAAGCTTAAAATAATCCCTTGGCGTGGTATGGAAGTACGGAGAAGGGTTTGCCAGCTCAAGTATCGCCATCGTCACTTAACCATGGTCCCAAAATTACGCAGTCCGTCGCTAGTGGCCCTTGTTGCCGTATGTGCAACTTTAATAATAAACACTCACCAAGACAAATAGCATATACCAGTATATTGACTGTATTAGCTATTCATATGCTATATACTTTCATCTTAACACAATAACAGCAATCTGTTTTAATGTATGGATTATAATAAAAAGTAAATCAGTCTCATTTAATAAAGTATAGTGATTATATCAATTGTAAGAAAAATATCGAAACATTACATTTCTTAGGATTCATTTGTATTATAAATTAGTATGAAACAAATAAAACTTCACAAAATTAAGGGGTGTTGGAAGGCTAAAATCCTATTTTTTTTTTTTTTTTTTTTTTTTTTTTTTGACAATTTGAGATTTTTACATTTTCAAATTTTCCTTTCTAAAAATACCTTACTTTTACCTTTAGGGTAATTAGAAGCCCTTAAAACCAATTTTTAAATAATCGTTGAAACTGAGCCACGCCCATTTGAATGGCGAAAAATGTAAACAAAGTACTTCGTTTTTGCTGAACATCTGATGTAAACCAAAACGTGTATCTCTTATTGTAAATTGAGTCTTTTTATTTATTTATTTATTTTTCATTTCCTAGCCGATTAGAAGTCTCACTGCATACATTAAAATCAATTTATCTTAAAATGTAAATTTTTAAATGTTCGATGTACCTTTTCCGAGAAAATACTGTTCACAGGTATGATTATTTTTTATAATGATGACTAATATATACTGAAACGAGCTTTTTGTAAAAAACTCAACTTTATTTTTTACAAATATTTTTATGTGAAAAATGGGTCAAATTTCGCAATGTTTGATAAAATATCTCATAAAATTATTATAAAATTCACAATTAGCTAAAAACATTTTAGTGTAATGAGAAAGGTGTATTGTAATTGTAAGAAAAATTTTCAAGCATGTACATATAACAGATTTTGAGAAAAGGTACATCGAAAACAGCCAATTTAACATTGTCAGTATACATAGAGAGAGAGGCTTTCAACTCCCCTTAAAACACACCACACTTATATTTAAAATTAATTTTTTTAAAAACAAAGCCCTGTGCTGGAATATTTTTAATTGAAATTTTCCACTAACTTACACGAGAAATCGAACAACAAATCAAAGAACAAGTTTTTAATTAAGGAATAGAGATCAGCAAGAATAGAATTCGCCTGGACGAACAGCATCGCATATTAATTCCCTTATCTTGCATGTAAACACCAAACTCTTTCAATTTGGGGATCAGAAGTTATTAGAAAGGTAGACCAATCAGGGTGAAGGACAGCTCGCATCTTATCCTTTAACGGTTTCGTTCAGGACTCCATTGTTTGACGAAGTGCGTCTTCATTACTTCAGGAAGGTAAACAATGTCCTTTGTGTTTTCCCACCAGAGGAACATAAGGCACTTTTAATGGCACTCATTTGCATTCTAATGATGGTAACGCTCAAATTCGGGCTTTTGTCAGACGCCGGGAGCTCATTTTTATGTCTTTTCACTCTGTTAGTGTGGAAAGATGTCTTTTTTATTCTCCCCCGCGATGTGTTTCCGAGCGACTTCTTTTTGCTTGTTCTTGTGGTGATGAAGTCTTTGTGGAACGTTTGCTCTATTGTGTAGTTGGAAATGTTTGTGGCTAAGTAAGTCTTAATTTTAGCGACGCAAAATTAATTTAAGCTTGTTTTCTGGTGTGTCTTCGGAGTATATTGTTTGAATTCGCAACATTCCTCCTAAGTAGAAAAATGTTTTATTATTAAAATT
>BMAV01011828.1:157842-172897 GCA_019973955.1 Trichonephila inaurata madagascariensis | reverse complement strand
GCCACTTTCGTCGTTATTAATTATGACCTTGAATCTCTTAAATGATGGAATTTGCATACCTTTTTCCTAAATAAACATCATTTAAATTCAAATTACAAAAGACATCACTTGAAAATTAAATAGAACAGATTAGAGAAGTGCATATTAAGGTTCATGGCTACTGGCCATTTTGAATTCGTGAACGTAATGTTAATCCTATGGTAAGGTTAATTTCCTCCTCAATAAAGTGCATTCGAAAGGGTAAAAAGGTATTATGAAGTTTTCTCAGGAATTATATTTTCCTTCCGATTTCGAAAAATATATTTTTATATCAGTCTTACAAAGATTCATTTGAGAGTTTTTTTTATCTTTAGGGGAGAAATATTCAGAAAGGCTTTTGGAGAAAAAAAAAATGCATTCCTAGAAATACTTTTATTACTTTTTACTGTTTCGGTTGCACTTTATTGCATTTAAATTGGTGATCTAGTTTAGGTTTGATGAGAAAAGTAGACTTTCTATGGGTTTAACATTACATTTCCGAATTCAAAATGGTGGATAGACGGAAGTTTTAAGGCTCCCGTCAACCCGCCATTTTGAATTCAGGAGAGAGAGAGTATTGTTGATCTAATAATGCTTCTTCCTCAAACCTGCATTGGTATATCAATTTAAATGCAATAAAGTGCATCTCAAAGAGAATAATGATAAGGATGACGAAGTTTTTTCTGGAACATTTATTAAAAATCGGAAAACTCACAAAGGAATTATTGAAATAGGCAAGAAATATTTTCAAATATCATGGAAAAACTCACATCCAGAGAAACCTTCATTACAGTTTGCTCTTTAAAATGCACTTTATTGCATTTAAACTGATGCACTAGTTCATATTTGAGGAGAAAATTAGAATTTCTACGGGTTTAACATTATGTTCACGAATTCAAAATGGCGGGGAGACGGAAGTCTTAGAAGTAGCAAAATGGGAAATACAGTTTTTCCTCCTTTAAATATTAAAATACAGTACACTGCAATTATGAAGAAAATATAGTAGGATGAATTATATGTTTTTAACTGCAATTATGAAGAAAATATAGTAGGATGAATTATATGTTTTTAATTCAAATGCTACGTTTAAAATTATAATTTATTTAAATAACAGTGTGTATATTATGATTTCATAACTGAATAATAATATTTAAAAAAGAAAACAAACTTTGTTCGATTTTTGCTGCCGGAACAGCGAGATCTTTTGACATACATAATGCCCCACTGTATAGCTAATTTAACTATTTATTAGAGGCCATTCGTGACGTCAATTCTCTAATGAGAGTTCTTTTTCATCTCTCATTAACGAATGCAGGTGTGAATATAAAGTATTTCCCAGATCTGCAATTAGTGACACCAAATTCCACAGAAGAGAATTCTAGGCTCTAATTAAAAGTATTTTAATAAAATATACATTTATTAGGAAGTAAATTCGTGTTTTTTACTTCCATAACAACCTTGAAATTTTT
Organism: Trichonephila inaurata madagascariensis; assembly: GCA_019973955.1. Lineage (NCBI taxonomy): Eukaryota > Metazoa > Arthropoda > Arachnida > Araneae > Nephilidae > Trichonephila > Trichonephila inaurata. Next base: position 171,410 of record BMAV01011828.1, on the reverse strand, counting down.
GTCATTAAAAATATTTGACGAAAGTCTCAAAAATTAGGAGAATGGTGGTGGCTACACTAACATTTGCGCTATATCGACTTGCAGATCCATTCTTAACCTTTATGAGTTTAACATGGGAGAATAACTGAAAATTAATTAAAATATTTTTAAAAATTTATATGGACACTGAAACTACAGAAGAATTGAGGAGAAAACTCTAAATTATATATATTTAAAAGATTTGTTGTATATCAATCACAAAGGACCCTCAGCGATTTACTATGATCTGAACCAGAGTCGAATAAGTAACTGATTGAAATAATTTTTTTTTTTTCAAAATGCCTGGTACGTTAGTAGTGTAAAGAAACATGAACCAGAATGACACGACAAATTTAAAACTTAACGATGAGAATTTCATTCATATTTCGTTTAAGTAACCATTAGAATTCTAATGATCATTCTCTACAATTATTTCGGGAAAAAAATCCGAAAGACAAAAAAATTCCTTCCTTCAGGATCTCACGAAGGAATTTCTGGTCAAATTAAATTTTAATCCTTCATTTATCGCCAACTTGGCGCATTATATTTGTAATATTTGTTAGAGAAGTCCAATACAGGACAAACTTTTGGCGCAATTTGGCGTTATTTTTGCTCCATTGCCAAAAAGAAGTAGGAACTAAATCACAATTTTACCAGAGTATTCACAAAAAGTTGCAGTAATCTTCACTACTACAATGAGATAAATGGATTTACTTTTAATATAAGCCAAATACTTATAAAAAATATCGATAACAAAGTACAAACATTTAAAGGTTAATCAAACGAAAAGCTTTCTATATCGCAAAACAGTCAGTTAATGATAATCAGCATTATGTATCGTATGAGCTATATTGCACACATTGTTCAATGCAAATACAATGCTATTGCAAATGTACCATGAACGTTTTAGAGAGTGAAAATAGTAAAGTGGAATCAATTTTTATATATATATAAATGTTGCACAAGAGGCACCAAAATGACCTTTATAAGTTTTAATCATTCGATTAATTGTTGGAGAAGAAACAATTGTAGTTCAAGGATGGAACATTTATAATTTTAAATGCTCTACATCAAAAGAACAAAAACTTGCTTACAATTTGAATGTTAGAAATATATATGATTGCGTATCAATGTCGTATTTAAAAGCAAAACTAAGGCTACTGGAGAAGAGCTTAAAAGTTGTTGCCGACTAAGACAACAAAATCAAAATTACAATTAAACAAGTAATATAAAATAAAAAAATTTTAAGTCAATTCCTACTTAGATCAACAAAGAAAAATTTTATTTTAGCTACTTTTTATTAAATAGTTACAATTGATATAAATATGTACATACATAGGACAGAATCACAACATTACCCGGTAATTAATTTTCATTAATTATCATTAAAGTATTGTATTGTCAACCAAAACAATCGTGTATATAAAATTTTAGTTCAACTGAATACTTTAAAACATGAGAAAAAAACCTTTACAAGTTTTTGGCACCAGTCGCCAAAAGGGTCGCTAAGTCGCCAACGTGGATGTATTTGTAATTCTTTAAATAATTTTAATCAATTAATTTTTATTAATTATAATTAAACTATTGTATTGTCATCCAAAATAATCATGTATATAAAATTTCAGCTCAATGGAGCGCTTTAAAATGTATTTTATTAACGATTGAAAATTCCACCAAGATAAATAAATAAATATATAGAGAGTGTGAGCTAAAAGTAGGAATTGAAAAAATAGTCTTAAAATTCTGTATTGAGCTTAATAATTTAAAAGGTAATAATTATTAAAAAAATTTTATATATTATTAATTATGTTTTAATATTATTATGTTTTATATGTTATTTAAAAACAAGTCTAAGGAGAAATTATGAAACTGAAATTCATCTTCCTCACGATGATGTTTTACATACGAATTTATTTCATTAAATTTTCGATATAATACACATGGAAAATCGAAGGAGATTTCCTCAACTAGTTAGCAAAACGCAGAAACGTCATTGTCATTTTATTTTATAGGATAATTATTAAGGAGCGGCATTCTGACAATATAGAGTAGCACTTGAACCATAATTTGTTCTAAATGTTCAATAGACCCTTTCCCGACGTCAGCTTGCAGAGCGATGCATTTTATTCGAAATTCAATAGTGTAGTTTCTTGTTCGAAGCACAAGTTCCTTTTTAGTGAACAACGTGCTTAATGATCCTTGATTCTGAGATACGACTCCGCTGTATAAACAATAGTTTAACCTCACAATGGCCAAGAGTCACTTGACGTAAGTGGCGTTAAGTTTCACGATTTGAATTGAAAGTCATTTATAGGAGTCAAGAGGAAGAAGTTTTTTAATGAAATAAGATATAGACATTTTACAGTGTTCATATTTTTTCATTCGATCATGTTATTTTATGCATAAGTTCAAGTTAATATCCTATTTTATATAAATAAAGCAATACTAAAATAGTGTAATTTAATTTCTTAGCCATTTTTAAAGTTCAAGAATTTTATTATGCGTCATGAAAACGATTCAGAAATAATCATTTAATGTTTCGTTATTTTCTTCGTTTTAATGAGGTCGGTTAAGGTTTCCGACTATCGGCCATTTTGAATTCGTGCGAGTAGTATGTGAATCCTATGAAAATACAGTCGGACCTTTATATAACGAAGTCACTAAGTCCCGGAAAAAAAGTTCCGTTATATGGAAAATTCGTTATATAGAGGTTCACCTTTTAATATACTTAATATAAACCACATAAAACAAATTTTAAATTCATAAACACTATACATTAAAAAAGTAATTATTCACACCTTTTTTTAAAAATTAATATATGTTTATTTTATGTGTCTTACCCATCAAAAAATAAAGAAAGAAAGAATAACTGCAAGTAAAACAAGAAAAAAGAATGTCGAAGAATTCACTGTATTTTCAATGTTAAGATAATAATTTTATACTAAAATTAATGAATTTTAAGGACATTTTTGAAATTTAAAGCAAACAATTAATAATTAACATATATTATTTTATAATTAGAACACGGGACAACTATACTGAGGGTGAAATGGGATATCGAAGATGTTTCTAGTGAACTGGACAATGGAGTTAAAGGTTGCACTTATTGGATGAAACGTCCAGAACGCTATTGCTCTCGGCGAGTTAGGATCTAATAAAACCAGTTCAAGATTTATGACCACCATAAAATGTGTTTTAAAGAATGAATAACTTCAATTTTTTTCAGAAATACTTTAAAATGTCAGTACAAAAATTGAATCACAAAAGAAAAAGTTCGTTATATAGAAAATGCACTTCGCTATAGAGAGGTTATTTAACGAAAAAAATCGTGAAATGTTCAAGGTTCCTAGAAAAAGTTCGCTATATAGAAAAATTCACAATATAGAGGTTCGTTATATAGAGGTTCGACTGCACTTTTCTCCAAAAATCTACGTTAGAGCATCAATTTGAAAGGGGATGAAGTACATTCGAAAGAGCAAAAAGGCGCTAAAAGGAAGGTTTATCTACAATTACATTACCTCTTACTGATTTCAGAAAATATTTTTATTTCTATTTTAAATTATTCATTCGTAGATTTTCAGGTTTTTAAGAAAATTTCAAAAATAATTCTAAATATCCGAGGAAAAATTTTATTACAGAAAAAATAACTTTATTATAATTTTTCCCTCTTTCTATTCACTCTATTATATTCAAATCAATACTCTAGTCCGGGTTTGAGTAGAATAAAATAGAAATTCTATAGGTTTAAGATTACGCTCACGAATTCAAAATGGCATCCGATGGATGATTCTGAAACGTAAAAATGGAATTTTCCTTGATTCGAATTACTATTAACTATAACTATAACTTTCATTGTATTTTATTATAGTAATGATTTTATATGAATTTATAAATGGCGTTAGGCATAACACACACACAAAAAAAAAATCGTCCTATCCAGAACGAATTAAAACGTCCCTGTATCTATTTAATCCTTTTCGTCGTTGTCTGATATGCAACTGTAAATATTTTTACTAATGTCATTTAAATTCAATCTTTAAAAAAACCATTTTATATATGATATAACTTTTTTTTAAAATCCTCTCCATTCCCAATATGATTTAAAAAATATCTTTTTATCCACAGTGATTTACATTTACAATATAGTGTAAATAATGGGTCTCGCATACAGCTCAGTGGGAAAATTGAAAAAAAAAAAAAAAAACCCAAGAAAATAATCAATTTGATTCGAATTTACTAAATATTTGAAGAGGAGACTAATGTTCATGACCTTTTGAAGGAAAATTAAAAATAATAACCTTAAATCAATCTAAAAACAATAATTGTAATTATAAATCAAAGAATATAATAAAACAATTTTTTTTCAATATTAAAGTCTGGTTTTTATTTATTCCAATCTATAAAAGGAGAATACCTATTTCCTTGAGGTTTTCAAACAAACATATAATTCACTAGATTCTTTTGTACCTTTAAAAAAATTTCTTAAAAATTCATAATTTTCCTCATAAAGGAAAAAAGTTAATTCAAAAATCGACTTTTCAGTACTATAATCGTAATAAATTAAATCTAATAAAAAATAATTTTACTAATTCATCCCTTATTCTATTGTAGAAAGGTTTAAAATGTTCTTCACATTTCGTTACCTTTAAAAATCCATTATTTTAATCCAACTTCTACCCAATCCAAAGGCTTCATTATTCATAAAAAAAAAAAAAAAAACACCCACATAAAAGAAGTCCGATTTAAAAGAAAATTATTCTTATTTATTTATAAATGTTATTGCTAATTTTCTCAAACAAATAATGTAAAAATTAGACGAAACAGACTGTAATAATTAAAAATATATATATTTCGTCTAAATTCAAAAAGATAACTTACCCTTCAGAATCTTTTCTTCGTCTTCAGATTCTAATTTTCTAGTAGCGATATCTTCTTCCAGATCAGCATAATCTAAAAAAAAGGTAGAAATATTTTTTTAAAATTAATTTAAACTTGCAATACATTCAACATCAAAAACAATTACCATTGTTTTTGAAAATAACTACTAGTTCTTCGAATTGTAATAGAAAAGGTTACAAACAATCATAATAATAATTTTTAAAAAAACGAAATGGAGAAAGAAAATATAAACTTTTTTTAAATATCTGTATTAACAATAAAAAGTTTAATTATAGCTTTATGGGGATGGGAAACATTGGGAAGTTAATGAATTTAATTTTTCATTTTTTAGTTCTGATAACTACAGAGCGTGATCGGTTAATGAATATAATCCGTTCCAAGACTATGTTCGCTATTCGAATTGTTCGTTAACCGATCATCGATTTACCATAGACTTCTATGTAAAATCGATTATTTTGTTCTGGAGACCCTAAATAAAACGAAATCAAAACCAAAACTGATGGTCTAATGTGTATAAATATTCTATTGGAATTTTTTTCAATATAACTTTGAAGTTTTATAGGTAAACAACATAATTCAGGAGAGATGAAAAACGATTTTTAGTCCGTTTCTCATATTTCATGTATTTTTACGGCGGTAGCGCGTCATCGGCACCTTTATATTTTATAGTCTGCACTGTTTGAAAAAATTAAGAATTCGCTTAATTTATTTGCCATGTCAGCAAATCCACTCGCCCATAACTTATCAGCTGTCATAAAATATTGATATTCATATTGAAATTCAAGTATTTAAGTGTGTATTGATTTTAGTCATAATAATAATTATTGAATGACCTTTAAATTCATTGTTAATTCAAGTTCCATTTAGTAATTATCAGTACTAAGCATGATTTAAACATTTCTCCTTTCAGTGATCTTATTTTGTATGCAAAATGATAACAAATGTTTAATATTAATTTTTTTCAGAGCCAAGAAGTGTTCGTTAGAATTCGTTCGTTTTGTTCATTATCCGAATATGTGTTCGTTGTCCAAACACAAAAATTCTTTCTTGAAAGTGTTCGTTATCCGATCACAAAAATCTTTCGTGAAAGTGTTCGTTAACCGATAACACACTGTATTTCCTCTAATAAAGACTATATATATATATATATATATTACAGAGGGTTGAGATACAAATAAAATGCAAGAATCTTTTTATTCTTTCTGAAATACAATCTATTTGTGCATATTTAATGGCATATATTCAAGAATTTTGAGTAACACCGAGTTAATAATTTACAAATGAGATGTTTTGAGTGAATATATTGGAAAATTTCCCTATATATATTTGCATAACCTATCACATTAAATGATGCAAATGTACGAAAATTTGCGTATTAATGTTTGAAAAGTTCGGATACCATTCTGGATGTAGTAGTATCGGAAAGGATTCAAGAAAACATGCTGATCCCAATAACAATATCTCCTTTCATCTACTTCTAAGTACGCTAATATATAATTAATTAGAAAGCAGTTCACTTCAGTTATTGTATATTTGCATAGATTCAGGAAATGAACGTGGACTCAAAAGAAAAAGTAAAATCAATCAAACAGAGTAAAAATATTTTAAAACTGAAAATAGTAGTGAATCTCACAAATTCCAGATTTTAAGAAAATACGTATTTCCTCATTTTGAAGATGTAATAATAAACACGAATGTTTGCATTGCAACAGCCTATGAGGGCCAAGGCCTGATGTGCCCAACTCAGTTTTCATGACCTTGGGCCCTGAAGTACATGAGCAGATGTTTCGGTCAAGTGGTCAGTTTCACGCGAAACCCCCGATGTTTCGTTCCCAAGCAAGCTTGGTACTCATTTATCGACCCATTGAAGGGAGGAAAGGTTGAGTCGACCTTTCCTAGCTCGAGGTTGTTACAATTATACAAATTCATATTATTATTATTAGAACATTTGTTTCTGCTAAAAAATAGATTCCAAGTTTGAGTCATAGTTAACGAGACCATATATCCCTTTTAGAAAGTAACCGTCCCGTTTTTAATACACTCTATAACAAAACAAAACAAACACAAACAAAAAAAACACGATGCACCACGAAGGATTTGCCCGATTGCAATGAAATTTCGTATGACAAGACATTTCAACCGAACATGCAAATGATTAAAATTTGGTGTCCGACGAATGAATAGCGGCAGCTACAGCGCATCGGAACTGCGAACTCAGCAGGTGTCTATAAGAAGCGATTCTCAATCTCATGATGAAAACTTCTGTTGTATTGAGATTTACGATACCTTTGAACAACTCAAAAAATGCCTCACCGCAGGATTCGAGCTCATTACGAACAACTGTCAGAGTTTGAAAAAGGTCGTATCATTGGACTGATAGAGGGAGGTTAGGCAAATGGGAGAATCGCTCGTCATATGGATCGAAGCGATGCGGCCATTAGAAGATGCTGGCAAGAATGGGTGAACAATAGCAGATTTCAGTGTCATGAAGGTAGCGATCGACCTAGGGTCACAGAAGATCAGAAGGACATATTGATTGTCAGATCAGCTGTCACAGCGCTTAATTCATCGTTATCAATCATCAGACGTACGACCCGCACACGAGTGTCCACCATGAACATTCACAGACGGCTGATATAGCGAAATTTACGCTCGTACCTACCGCTGTGCCACCTGCCATTCCCGCCTGCACACTGTTGAGTTAGATTACAGCGGTGCTTGAATCGATCAAGTTGGAATCATGCTCACTGGGGAGATAGTGTTTAGCAACGAATCCCGCTTCTATGTCCTGACGATCATCGAAGACGTGTCTGGAGATGGCCAGGGTAGCGTGCTGACCCTGCTTTCACTATTGCACGCCACACAGGCCCTCACCAAGGATTTATGGTTTGGGGTGTAATTTCTTTTGAAGCCGGACCCCTTTGATCGTCATGAGAAGCACACTTACAGCACATCGGTACGTGGACGGTATTCTGAGAACTGTTTTGCTACCGTTCCTTTTGCAGTACCCTGGCCGTATTTTTCAGCAAGATAATGCCAAACCACATACCACATGTGTTGCTATGAACTGTCTTACAGCTCATCAAACACTTCCTTGGCCAGCCAGATCGCCAGATCCCTCTCCAATCGAGCATGTCTGGGATATGATGGGAAGGTGAATGCATCTACCAAAGAATGTTGATGACCTGGCCCGACAATTGGAGCAAATTGGGCAAGAAATACCGCAGGAGACCATCAGGGTGCTTTATCACTCTATGTCACGTCGTGTGGTAGCTTGCATCCAGGATGGAGGTGATCAGCTCCTAACTGAGCTTGTTACTTTGTAACTATGAAAACAATTATTCAATTTTTCTGAAATTTTAATCATTTTAATCATTTTTTTTATTTTTTTTTATTCTACACGTAATCTTTCTACCCACCAATTTTTGTCTCTATCGGACAACTCGTTCTTGGTGCGTCGTTTTTCTTTTTTTTTGTTATAGAGTGCAGCTTGCCCCCTTGTATCCTATTATCACTAAAATATGCAGTTTTCATTAAGAGAAATATGTCGTAACAATTCCCCCCTACCACCACCACACACACATGCAAAAAGGCATTCAACAATATTTCGTCAAACATTCGACAATAGTGTCTAGTAGCGTGGGAATGACTATCTTTGGTAGCATCTCCCCCCCCCCCCCCAAAAAAAAAATTAGTATTTATTAAAATCCACACTAAATATACTTGAAGAAAATTTGTGCAACGGAAAACACACATAAAACCAAATCATTTATTTTCAAGTTTATATCTCTATTATTCAATTTCTCCACTGTTAGCTCACACTCAACATTTATTTATCTTGGTGGAATTTTCAATCGTTAATAAAACACATTTTAAAGCGCTCAATTGAGCTGAAAATTTATGTACATGATCATTTTGGATGACAATATACAATAATTTAAATTAATAAAAATTAATTAAATTAATCTAATTATTTTAAGAATTACAAATACACAGCCACTTTGGCATCATTTTTGGCGACTTGTGTCAAAACTTGAAAAGGTTTTTTTCCCTTCATGTTTTAAAGCATTCAGTTCAACTGAAATTTTATAGACACTATTGTTTTGGATGACAATACGATACTTTAATTATAATGAATAAAAATTTATTATTATTAATGTTGTGTGATTCTGTCCTATGTAATTAATTTTCCTATTTAATTGTAATTGTAATTATTGTCCTATGTATTAAATGTCCTATCTCCTATTAATTGTAACTATTTAAAAAAAGTAGCTGAAATAAAATTTTTCTTTGTCGATTTAAGTAGGAATTGAATTAAAAAAAAATTATGTTACTTGTTTTTCTCCTAAATACACACTATGGAGAAATATGCGTTATCTTGAGTACACATCCCATTAGTTAAAAATAAGTAGATACCCCTTTTTGAGTGGGGAATTAGCGGGTCCTTAAAAATAATCTAATAAATTCCGCCAAAACCTTGAGAAAATTATTTATACATCCCTAAATATTCGAGCATTCGCGACATAAAAATATTCAAAACAATATTATCTTCAAATTGAAAATATTTTTATCTCTTAAGCAAATATATAAAAATCTGGAAAAGTGATTTTAATAATGGATCCTTCATTTTTTTTCCCCTTCAAACGCAACATTTCATAATCGTAAGAGTAACCAATCATCACATCATCCACAAGGATGATATCTAGACTTTCGTCACGCCATCGTGCGTTTGACCTCCTTTTGAACTGCAGGTAGTATTCAAGAAGGCACTTCTGAGAGTTCTATTTTCTATCTCCCTTATCACACTGTTATTCGGGAATAAATACAGCGTTATCGGGAAAGGTGACACAAATGGCTGTTGTCAAAACAGATCCTGAAACAATGACAACCACTGTCAAAGAAACCCAATCTTTATTTTTTCCTCCTTTTCCCCCTTTCCACTATCGTCTTTTCGTAAGAAAAATAAACTAACGCTATCGACTGCTGACAAAGGAAAAATTGATAAAGAGGAATTTGAAAAACGTCTCGCGTTGTGGTATATGGAATTTTCTAATGCCAGAGATGTGAAATTGAAGAGTTACTTAACTTACGACATCACACACACACAAGATTACACATGATATTACATATGACATACCAAAGCATTACTTAACATACGATATCTAGATTATATAAGAGTCTACACACAAGACATTACATACATGACGTACGAAAGAATTACTTAACAGATGTCATAAGCATGGTAAGAGAATGTTTATAATTCGAAAATTTATAAATAGATCTGCGTGCTATACAACTACATAAATGCTAAATTTAAACAGAATACTATGTTAAAACTATATAAATACTGTATCACAATATATCGAAAAACTATACTGTTCCAATTCAACAAGGAAGCAGAATTACTAACTATAGATTCGTTTCTCAAATGGGCGGAGTTTATTTGACGTCATGGGCACTAGATGACAGCAATCACGTGTTTTCCGCTTATCAGTTCATAAATTCGTGCGACGTCACATTCACATGATAAATGCAATCACGTGTTTCCAGTCAATCAGCTCATATGTTTCCCTGCTGCCAATTTTTACTTCCTACTTTACTATTACTATTTCCTTTCTTTTAACCAATGATATTTAAAAAAATTTTAAGTCAATTCCTATTTTAGAGGCACTATTTGATGCAGCTTGTTGTAACTTCGTCAGAAATAACGCAGAATAAATTTAAAATTAAAAACTAAAACTTGATGAATCAATATTTGAAAACACTGTATTATCAAGTGTCATCCACTACAAGTTTTAAAAAATCTATTTGAACGTGAGTCGATGAGTAAAAAATACTTTATTAACGATTGAAAATTTGAACAAGGAGTATACATATATATAGTAAAATAAGATACCAAGTGAAAAAGTTGTATAACCTACAAAGAAGAAAGAAATACATAACAAATAGAGATACAAAAATAGTCTTTGTACTAAAATGGAGACCTATTATAATTTCTAGAGCTGACGCTGAATTACACCAGAGATTTAGGGTTAAGCAATGCTTTATGGATCCACCTTCCCATACAGCAGAATTTTTCGACATAATAAAAAAAAACAGAGCCATGTTGAAAAATTAAGCCTGTTCCTAACATATATACATAGGGAGAGTGTGAATTAATAGTAGGAATTGAAAAAGTAAACATTTATCAACAACAGTAACACACATAAGCAAACACAAAAGAAATTTGAGTTCATTATGGTAGATGTTCCAAACGCTGCATGAATGTTCCTCCATAAATGAAAGAAAAAAGGACATTCTGCAATTGATGGATAATAAAGGAATTTTTACGTGTAGAATAGTACCCAAGCCTATTTTTTCTTCAGTTAAAGCGCACCACGAGCTCTAGATATTGAAATCAGTGCATAATTATTTCTCCATTATTGTTAGTCTGTGCTCAGGGACGTTTTAAGCCTTTTTGAGGCCCTGGGCCCAAAGAAATCTTAAGATGTTTTGAGGTCTTGCAAAGTAATGTATGCAAATGTATGAGTATGCAAAAGTAAGCCATACCTGTGATTTCTAAAGGTAGACAGTATATAATATGCATTGTCAAATACTAGTACAAACGGTAAATTGAACTAGATAAATGTGTACGACCCACAATTTCATAAATATAGGCAAAAACTGGCTCGACTGATGGCCGCATTTCGACTAAATGAGATGAATAATTGTTTATGGTACTATGTCTAGATCTAGACATGTGTGGACAACGGTCATCACATAATAATACAAACTTGCCATTTTTGCCAGTTGACACGCAGTTTGGAACAATCTGTTTTTCGAAGAATATGTATGGGAATATATGACCATTAAAATTATCCGGATCTTGACTTTTTTTCAGAATGAACCGAGAACGAAACGACTCCCCCACTGAAGGCGAGGCTCAGTTGGCCCATGCCTTAAGATGTCCCTGTCCGTGCTGGGTAAAATTGGGTATGACTACCACCCAATTCTTATGAAATCGACCAGAAACTTTAAAATTTTAAAAACCCAGGTGAATTTTTTTAGAGATTCCGTTAATACTATCCAGACAGCGGAATCCCTGATGGGATAATTCTTATAAAAAAATTGGCTTGATTTTAAAAGAAATCTTTCTAAAAAGAGGCTAAGGCACATCCCTAGAGATGAACCGTAGTATGGTCTCAATATCCTTGAGGAGAAGAGAGAGTCTTACATTGTATTGCAGAAAAAGTATTATACTTCTTTTTAAAAGCTTTTTTTTTATTTCTTCTCCTTGTTAAGCTTCGTTTCTGTTCACTTCATTAAAAACTGTTGAAATATTAAAAATTAAAAAAAAAAATCATAAATATATTAAATTATCAAAGCGTACTTTATTTATCTTCATCAAGAATTTCAGTACTAACGAATTATATCGATCGACTCATTTCGCAAATCTCCAAAGATGTTGTGTCAACTAAAAAAAAAAAAAAAAACTCGCCAAATGCTGTCACATTTTTATTCTTATCAAGTTTAAAGATGCATGGAAAAAGTTTTCCCACGATTGGCTGTATATCGTGACTTTCGGCGATGTCATTTGATTTGACGAAATTAATCAACGAAATAGCACCAGAAGTATTTCATTAACAACTTGTCAAAAAATTAAAAGTTGATAATTTAAATCAGGGCTCTCCAACTTTTGTATCGCCGCGGACCAGTCAACGTTTGATAAATTTGCTGCGGCCCACTAAGAGGAGGGGGATGTTGATTGTTTATATTTTAGATTGTTTTAATTTAATAATTTCAATTTAATTGTTTGAAACATGCATTCAGAATACAGTACAGTTATACCAAAAACAGAAAGTGACTTATCACGGAATATAAAGCGATTTCCACAAAAAGTCTCACAAACCTGAGAGAAATACACCACAGTAGTATACCACAGAGAAATATACCACAGTAAATAAAATGGAAAAATTCAATGTTCCTTGTGCGGCCCACAGTACTATTTGTTCCATGGACCTGTAATAGTCCGCAACCCGAGGGTTGCGTACCACTGCTTTAAATCATCCTGGCAATATGTCAGAGGCATATGTTCGAAGGCAATATGTTTCATAAATTTAAATTGAGTTTTTTCGTTCTTTCCCTTTTCCCTATTTGAATAATGCAAAATTGGTCCGTCCCTTTCTTTTTTCAATACTTACTATTAGCTCGCACTGTCTCTCTATATATTTATTTATTTATATATTTGTATATTTATTTATTTATCTTGGTGGAACTTTCAATCGTTCATAAAATACATTTTAAAGCGTTCAATTGAGCTGAAATTTTATATACAGGATCATTTTGGATGACAATACAATAATTTAATAATAATTATTAAAAATTAATTGATTAAAAATAATTATTTAAAGAATTACAAATACAGCCACTTTGACATCATTTTTGGCGACTTAGCGACCCTTTTGGCGACTTGTGTCAAAACTTGAAAAGTTTTTTTCTCACGTGTTAACGCATTCAGTTGGATTGAAATTAAAAGGACAATACGATACTTTAATGATAATTTAAAAAAAACTAATTACCACTGAATGTTGTGATTTTGTCCTATGTATATACATATTTATATTAATTGTAACTATTTAATAAAAAGTAGCTAAAATAAAATTTTTCGTTTT
>BMAV01011828.1:135631-152842 GCA_019973955.1 Trichonephila inaurata madagascariensis | reverse complement strand
ATACTAAAAAGCTTGCCAACATTTGTTTTTTATGTAGCTTGTAAATTTTCGAATCCACAAACAAAAATGTTCCCAAGATGAATTAGAGAAAAAAAAAACAGGCTTGACGTTTTCAGAGCAAAAATATTCCGAGTTTTAATTGATGATGATTTCTCGGGCCAAGCTCCAAAAATCACGTTCATCCAGGATTTGTTCCAGGATGCACTACCGAACATAAGGTATAATAAGGCCTTTGATGAAACGCTGAACTACGGTTGTTCAAAATACTGAGCTCAAATTGCATATAATTGAATCCTGAAGGAACCGTGAGTAAGAGAGATTGAGAGTATATAATGAAATATAATAAAGAAAAATCCATGTGAAAGAACCATCTCTCCAAATGATAGTTCGTTCGAAAAAAAAATGGCGCTCTTTTTTCACTGCCGAGGACTCCTTTATTTGGAAAACGAATATTTTTATGCGAAAAACGGTCGAATGCACGGAGTGGAGGAGAATAATAAGTGTTTTTCAAAAGAAGACTAATTAAAGAGCACGATTCTGTGTGTAGCATGCGATTTCCAACAATGGTGGAAACCAAATAAAAAGTGCGCTTCAGAAATTCGCAAAATGGTAGCGAAGGGTGATGAGCAACAATGAACTGCAAATCCGAGGGCTCTTTGAGAGGATCACGCACGCCTCTGAGGGGTGGGATTCTTTACTCTGGAATGCCACTCAAGTTCAAAAGATTTTAAATTCGAATGCATTCTCGTGGGAGAGGAATGTCGAACAAAAAGAGACCGAGAGCAAAGTCACAGCTTGGGTGGTCTAAAAAAAAGGAGGGGAATTAATATTTAGAGTGGAGTATAGAACTAGACAAGGGGTTGCTAAAAATGTCCCCTTGTGAATTCTATTTGATAACTTTGAAAGAAAATGTATTCAGGGGCCGTACTAACCACTTACTAGGGTAATCCGATTTAGAACTCGAACCTTGTATCTCATCCCTGTGTATTAACAACTCAGCTTGAAACGAATTACAGAATTAAACCTTTATTTAAATCATAGAAGATATACTAAATATGTATAACTAACAAAATAAGATGTAAGTTATAAGTATTATTAAAAAATCTTAGATTCAGTAAATCTGTCAACTTCAGGACTGAAACAGATCATACGCACAACTTCAAATCAGTTAATCACTTCCTATTGTTAAATGTATTATCTCTGAGAGAAGTTTATAAAGGAAAACTAGATGAATCAACCCCTTTCCATAACTACATATTTTCACAAATTTTAGGAGAAGTGTGCTCTACAAATAAACTATACCATATAAACAAAAAATTATACTAAAAATTACTTAAATAAAAGCAAGCTCAACAAAATTATTTAAATATAACTTCTAATAAAAAAAATCAAAATATGGATACAAACATTCATTAGAAATTTAATACAAATACGAGACTAAATTAAAAAAATAGAGAGAACAATCCTTAATAAGGCCATACTTACTACCATTGCTACGGCATAATAATACAGATATATCTCATGATACCGAGGTTTCATAAAAATTTTTCCTTTGGGATCTCTACTGCGGCTTATATTATCGGTGTTTGAAAGAAGCAAATTTTTACATATGCCATCAAACGAATATAGAAATCAGTTTTTTATATAATGTAGTCTTTTAATAAATAAATTGTGACTTATAAGTTGTCTTACCCGGACATCATAGAACCAAATAATTGACCAGGTAACAAAATAATCGGTAAGGTCAATAGGTATGCAATGCGCACGTTAAATTAAAATAATTGGGAAGAAATAATCATGTACTTTGCAACAATCAGGTACTGTAGAATTCATTTACTAATTCCTTAACTATATTGTAGCATTAAACAGAATAGAGACTTAATTTATCAGCGATAGCGCCTGCGCAAATTCTTCAACAAATATGCTATTTTTGTATTATTTTCAAATAAGGCATCTAAACAGTTTGGAGAAAAATCTTTGATATTCCTCTATTTATTCCCTGCCTACTTGATGGAATGGATTTTTTTCTGTTTTTGAAAAGATTTATTTTTAAAGTTTTAAAATAAATTGTAGACAGTAAAAAAAAAAAAAGAACAGAAAATTTTTGCAATGTACACACGTGCCTAACTCAACGTTGTAAGCGTACAATGCATTCACAAGCTAAGAAAACTCATCAAGTCATTTACAATCATTCAAGCACACAAAGACAGGTAAAAACAAGTAATATAAAAAAAATCTCAATTCCTACTTAGATCAACACAGAAAAATTTTATTTTAACTACTTTTTATTAATAGTTACAATTAATATAAATATGTATATGCATATGACAGAATCAAAACATTAAGTGGTAATTAATTATCTTTAAAATATCGTACTGTCATTCAAAACAATCGTGTCTATAAAATTTCAGTCCAACTGAATGCTTTAAAATGTGAGGGGAAAAAAACCTTTTCAAGTTTTCACACAAGTCGCCAAAAGGATCGCGAAGTCGCCAAAAATGATGCCAACGTGGCTGTATTTATAATTCTTTAAATACTTGTTTTTAATCAATTTTAATTTTTATTATAATTAAATTATTGTATTGTCATCCAAAATAATCATGTATATAAAATTTCAGCTCAATGGAGCGCTTTAAAATGTATTTTATTAACGATTGAAAATTCAACCAAGATAAATAAATAAATATATAGAGAGAGAGTGTGAGCTTTTGTAGGAATTGAGAGAAAAATATTAAAAGCCAATCCAAAGATGTTATCAAGAAAGTAATCGTCAGAAGGGGAGGGAGAGTAGGAATGAGATTTCGTCCAAACGAGTGCGACTGCACGAGGAAAAACAGGAAAACTCCCGCTAGGATTGTTCCAAAAGGAGGCAGAGAGTGAGGAAAACACGCGTCAGTTAATCCTTTTAATTAAAATTAAAATTCTTTAAGCGAATGTTTCGAAAAACGGTAAAATATCTTTCGATAAACGTGCAATCATCAGGTGACAAAAATACTTTCGGGGGTGTAGAGGACGTACAGCGGGAGGCGCCCAGCGGTTGGGCCCACAAACGATCTCCCGGCGGGCCCTAATGAGGAGGAATGCCGGGAATGCAAGGTGACGTCAAACTCATTGCACAACGTGTCCCCGAAAACCGCACACGGAACACTTTCAGTGTTAAATGAGATATTTATCATTTTTCTCAGAACGGACACATCCTGCATAGAATCCGAAAACTCGAAAAAAAAGGAACGAAACGTTTCAGAAACTTCACTAACAGGATTATATAGTCTTGTTTATTACATTCTTATATATTCCATACACAAATTTAATAGTCCTATTAATATTCCAATAAATTATTCATACATTATGACTTTTTAAAAAAATATATATATTCAATCTCGAGAATTCAAAAAAAAAATTTCCCCCCAGAGATATTATTTATACTACGAAAGCAATTTTAAAAAAAAATTAATAAGCAGTCTTTTTTTTTTTTTAGAATGGATTAATTGAGTTTCAGTCTTGGAAAATTTCTTTTACCTGACGACGTTCGGAGAGAACCTTGATTTTGAAAAAGCGTATATATGAGTAGTATCTTTGATATTTTAGTGTCGGTTGAAGTAGAATACCAGTATACATATATATAAAATTGTTTTAAGTATATTATCACAGTAAAAAATTAATTAATAGCAATTTTCTTTCGCAAAACATGGAGAACGAATGACATGTTTTCAAAACCTCCTTTTATGAAAAATTATTCTATAATAATACAGTTTTCTACACCCACTTCCAAAAGTTAAGCACGGAGAGCAAAATGCTAATTTCCGGAAGCCAATCAGAATTGAAGAGGATGCAATTCACTGCAGAGGTAGATGGAAGTATGCAAATATGTTAGGTAACAGCCAATCGTGCTTTCATGTCAAGAAATATGCAAAAAGGGCAGTCTTATAAGAAGTCAGCTTTATGAAGGGTTACAGAAGTTGATTGTAAGTGCTGATAGAAGGTGTTTAAAACTTCCGTACAATTTGTTTTCAAGACATACGTGTTTCTATGACTTTCAAAAAACGAATGGAAGATTCTGAGCGCTGGCGTGCTGTGGGACACATTGAAGCAGGGCAGTCGATCACAGATGTTGCTCTTTTCTTCGGCGTTCATCATTCTGTAATTTCACGTTTATGGAAACAATTCCAAACCGCACAGACAGTTGTCCGAAGGCCCGTAGGCGGTCACCCAAGGGTTACAACCCCTGCGGAAGATCAATATATTGCTATTATAGCCAAGCGGAATCGTAGAGCGACCTCCACACATGTGACCTCTATGGTTACACCGTCCATTGGTAAGGCTATATCTGCAGCTACTGTACGCTGAAGATTACATAAGAATGGATTGTATGCCCGGGTACCTCGAGTTTGTGTTCCTCTATCCGTTCAATCAAGAGGGGCGCGATTAAAGTGGTGCCGGGAAAGGGCAATTGGACTGTGTCTGACTGGGGCAATGTCATGTTTACTGATGAGTCAGGATTTGCTCTGGATCCATATGACAAGCGTATAAGGATATGGTGTAAACATGGAACACGCAATCAGCCCCAAAACATCACCGAACATCACGCATTCCTAGGCGGAAGCATTATGGTGTGGGCAAGGATTTCATTAGGATACCAGACCGACCTGTACATCTTTAAATGGGGTTCTGTGACGGCTGTCCGGTATCGAGATGAAGTCCTAGAACCCATTGTGTGATTGTACGCTGCAGCAGTTGGCCCTACTTTTGTTTTAATAGATGATAACGCACGTCCCCATAGAGCTGACATCGTCGATGACTACCTGGAGAGTGAAGGGATTGCGCGTATGGAGTGGCCAGCATATTCGCCCGACCTTAATCCCGTTGAAAATCTTTGGGATGCTCTCGGCCGTGCTGTATCTTCCCGTTTTCCACCTCCAGCCACTCTTATTGAGCTGGAAACTGCTCTACAAGAAGAATGGCGACTGCTTAATTCAGCGGTAGTTGACGACCTAATTATTGATTTTGTTTCATGTATAAATATATATGCTACTTTACTGCCAAATTTTGTGTCAATCCAAGCACTATTTGTTGATTTTTTTCTATTTTACATCTTCGGGCTTAACTATTGGAAGTGAGTGTATTATAGCTAGAGATTCTATACCGGGGCTGAACTAAATTTTTTGAAAAATTCACTCCATTTTCTTAGTTTTGACCAAATGAAATAATAACCGATATTATTCGTTAAAAATTCTCCTGATATATTACCATATGAATAAATCCCTTCGTATAAATTATGTAGTTCAAAAATCCTATTTCAGATTCTGCACAGAAGTCATAGATATATATATATATAGGCCAAATATTAATAATATACAAGCGTTTTTTATAAAAGAAGAATGTTTTGAAAATACAGCCTGACCTCTATATAACGAAGTCGCTAAATCCCGGAGAAAGTTCGTTACATGGAAAATTCGTTATATAGAGGTTCATCTTTTAATATACTTTATAAACCATATAAAACAAATTTTAAATTCATATATATTATAAAAATTTATTATTCACACCTTTTTTTAAATTAATATATGTTTATTTTATATATCTTACCCATCAAAAAAGAAAGAAAAACTGCAAGGAAAACAAGAAAAAACAATGTCGAAGAATTCACTGTATTTTCAATATTAAGAAAATAACTTTATACTAAAATTAATGAATTTTAAGGACATTTTACAATTTAAAGCATACAAGTAATATTAAACATACATTATTTTTTAGTTAGAACACGGGGACACGGGACAACTCCACTGAGGGTGAAAGAGGATATCGAAAATGTTTCTAGTGAACTGGGCTATGGGGGTTAAAGTTCGCACTTCTTGGATGAAACGTCCAGAACTCTATTGCTTTCGGCGAATTAGGATCTAATAAAACCAGTTCAAGATTTAGGACCACCATAAAATGTGTTAAAGAGAGAATAACTTGAATTTTTTCAGAAATACTTTTAAAAAAAGGGAAAACAAAAATTAAATCACAAGAGAAAAAATTCGTTATGTAGAAAATGCACTTCACTATAGAGAGGTTATTTTACGAAAAAAATCGTGAAATGTTGAAGGTTCCAGGAAAAAGTTCACTATATAGAAAAATTCGCAATATAGAGGTTCGTTATATAGAGGTTCGACTGTATTTCCTTTTTTCCTTCAATATTTGCCGAAAAGTTGAATTAAAATAATTTCTTATGATAAAAATATTCTTAAAACAATTTTACAAACATATTCTAATTCAACTGATACTAAATACCAAAAAAAATTATTTATGCGCTTTTGCAAAATCCCTGTTCCGAAGCGTTGTCACTTTTACATTTCCAAAAAGAAACTCCTTGAATAAAAATAACGGTTTAGATTTAAAATAAATGCTATCATATATAAAAATGAAAAGTAAATACGCATTCCATTCCAAATATTTATTTTCTTATTTGAGAAATTTACGCATATCATTGATTTACGGAACATCGAGTTTCAATATTCTTTTTTTAAAAAAATAATATAAAAAAAGAGAAATATATGCGAAATTTTAACAAATGAGGTATCCTATTTTACATCTATTTATATATTTCATTTTTAGAACATATTGCAAAAGTTCTGGCACATCAATACGTTCTATTTTGAAAAGGAGAAAAACATGTCTCCTCTAACTTACAACCATTTTTTTTATCTTTAAGAACATTTGAAAGTTAAAATTCACTTTTTCTTCAAAACATTCAGCATTCTCTTTCCATTTTCTTTCCATCCATATATTCCTTGTTCAACGTATTCGAACGAAATTCAACAAGTGAATTCACATACAACTTGTATGCCGTGGAAAAAAGCACAAGCAAAATAAAAGAATCGGAACCATTTGATGTAAGAAAAAGAGCGGGAAAGAAAGAACTCTTTTATTCGGACACCTAGCACAAGCTGTTCTATTAACAATTCTTAATGAGTGTATTGTGTGGTGGCAGCGTCATATCCGCTGGGTCAGGGACAGCGGCAATGAGTACAATACCTGACAATATTAATTGTAAACGATGAGTGTGTGTCTGACATTCTCAGAAAATACAATAAAATTCTATTGACAACAGATTCAAAAATGAAAAAAAACTAATAGAGTTAATTGTTTATATCAGGGGTGTCCAACACGCGGCCCACATGTGGCCCACCAGTATGTAAGTTGCGGCCCACCGACTCTTTTTTAAAAATTTTTAAATATCAGGTTTTTAAAGCTTTTTTCATTTTGTAATTTATTTGAGGGGAAATTTATATATATAATATTATGTATAAATCTACAATGAATTTGCCTGTGACCTGTTCTTGTTTCAAAATAAATCCTTTTTAATAATAGAAATGTTCTTTAGATTAAAATAGATTTATATTTTATCCAACAGTTACATTTGATTTTACAATAATAAATTACTTTTTTAATAAATTCCGAATTGCATTATGGATGGTACATGATTCTCTTCGATCTTTACTATGGATGGTATATGATTCTCTGTGTGTGAGACTTTCATTTCTCCTCCTCCTTTTCTGTTTGGAGTGCTCAAAATGCAAGGAGCAGTCAGAGATGTTTTATAAAGTTTCAAAAAATATTCAGGACGGTTAAGGTAAAGGGCAATGTATATTTAATTGTTAACGAATGACATCACAATCAAATTTCAACAATGAGTAACGAAAGATCAATTCAAAAGCAACACCGTAATTTTCAAGAAAATGGCAATTGTAATATTTTAAACATTATTTGATCATTGCATTATTATATTATGTAAACGTTATTACATTATGTCTGTATACATGAAAAATAATGAAAACAATAATAACAATTCATTCTGCTTTAAATTTTCACTCCAATAAATGTTTTTTCGTTTCCAAATCTGATATAAAGGTACATATTTTTATGTGCGGTCCGCGAGATTATAATGTTTTTCCGAAGTGGCCCCGCAAGGTCATTTGGGTTGGCCACACTTGGTTTATATAATCATCTCATATCATGACATTAAATTTGACTTAAAGGAACCAGGTCATCACACACATTTAAAAAAACCGATTTTCAATTTCAGTATTAAAAAATAATGCATATTTTTCTGGATCTAAAAATGTATAACACTTATAGTTCGTTGATAAAATAACCTTAAACTATAAAAAAAGCAATTGACAAAAATGTAAACAAACATTTACAAATGTTTAGTTTTTTTCATTTTTTTCACCACTTTTGCTTTTGCTTTTAGGTACACTTTAAAAAAAAATATTACACAAAGGGGTTCCAATTTATTATACTTCTATAAAGGATACCTGTGCATATAGTAAGCCTTTTTTTAGTCCAAGTAGTACATAGTTTAAAAACTAGTTTTATGTGTGAAAAAGGGGAAAAATAGAAAATTTCAAAATTACAAATGTTTTAAAACTTTTTTCAAGTAAGTATCTTAATATTTTACTAAAAAATAGGTTCGCTATATTTTGCGTATTTTTTTATATATGTGAAAAAAATATTTTACATATTTAAGAGATACTTTTTTGAAAATAGTACCAAAGCATAAACATGTATTATGAGATCTCAAAAATTATATCCAACTTAAATTAAACAGAACAAAAATAATTTTAGCTGAAAAATTATTTTCGTATTTTTACAGAACGATTAAATTATCTTTATTAATATCACAAAAAAAATCTAAGATTTATTGGGAATTTTTGAAGATATATCTCCAATAAACAAAGAGTCTACTTTTGGCATTTTACTCTTTCAAACATGTTCTGGTACCCTTTGTAATGAACTCCCGCCTGGGGAAGCCATCTCTTCATCTACTCGAGCCAAATCTGTAGGAGCTAAAGATTGATTACCCAAACTAGCCATGAGATATCCAATTTATTATTACCAAATATAATAATCTAAGACAAGCAAACTATAGAGGGAAAATCTAGAGTGATATAACGATAGCTCAAAACCCTATGTGAATAAGTGCATGAAATCCAAATAGCTTAACTTTACTCAAAGTTAGCTTAAGAATCCTAACTTCCCTAATTTATTTTAATAGCTAAAGCCCGTCCTATAGTCACGCGTCTAAATTCCGATCCTTACCGTAACAGCACTGCTTTCCGCAACTCAGCTTCTTTTCCTTCTCCTAAGATTACCACACTTCCACTATATATATACAAGCTAATCTACATATCAAGGTTTCTTCTTGAGAGGGATGACTATGAAATAACTCAATTGCTGTCCCCAAAGATTCCCCAAGAGGATTAATAGAAAATCAGGTAAGGCCCCGTCACACCTTATAGGTTTCCATCCAATCACAAAGCAAGATTTTATATCACAGCAATACTCCGAACTTACGTGATAGGTGGGGATTGAGTGATATCCGCGTAAATCGAGGTATAATTACACATATATTATTTTTAGTTCGGGCCAAAGCCGAAAGAAAATAATTTAGAAAAAAAAATGTTTAGTTATATCTTAAATAACGCAAATTACAAACTCGCAAACCAAAGTTATTTTGATGGAGAAGTTTTTATAAAATCTTACGAAGTAGTCTGTCGGCTCAAAGATTTCTTTTTCTCCTGCTAAATTTCTTTGTAGAATTCCAATTTTTTAATTCTTTGTTTTGTTGAAAAAAGACTCTTTGTTGGAATTTGTGTATTTTAAATTTTTTTTAATCCTTTTGAAATTATAAACTGAGATCTTCTGTTAAATTCCCAACCACCATTCGATCTACTGATTGAACTAAGTCTAAAGACTCTGGTTCAGCGATACTCAACCTGCGGCTCACTGGAACTTTTTAAGTGGCCCAGTCATGGCCTATTGCTGTGATAAATTCATTTATATATGAAAATTTGGTGGGAAATTCTTTGTTAAAAAATCAAATATATCAATTTTTCTTTTTGCTGTCGATGTCGTATGGGTGCGAATTGATATTTTTTTTTCTTCTGATTAGTGATAATAGACAATAGTGGAGTAGCGATTATTTTTGAGTTGGAACTAATTTTTAACCATCTTTCATATCTTACGAGCGAAAAATATTAGAAGAAAATAGAGTGTTTCAAAACGATTGGACAGTTGATTATTTTGTTGAGAAAAACAAGCATAGTTCAGTAATTGCTTGATTTGTCACGAAAGTGTATTAAAAAATACCAATAAACAGGAAGCGTTCATCGACACTTTTCCTCGAAGATCTCTTTCAAGAGATGGTAAGTAGGCTTTCTTGTGAATAATCTTTCCAACAGGAAAAAAGTGTTTTGGCAGTGGTAACGTCAAAGCGAGAACAAAGACATCCTATGAAATTTTTTGTATCATTGGTAATCATATGAAACCGTTTACTCATGTAGAAATTGTGAAAGAGTGATTCTTAAATGCTCCCAATTTGGAAAAATTCAGTGACAAAAATAAAAATATATAAAAAGTAATAATTTAAAAAAAAGCAAAATAGGAGTTATAATATTTTGATCAATTTCCACATTTAAAATTTTCTATGTTATCTTGGTATTAAGGCCTTCCTCCCCCCCCCCCTTCATTAATCCTTATGTTGCGACCCCCGTGAAATAGCCATCATATGTATGCGCCCGCGTTAAGTAGCTAACTTATGTATGCGGCCCGGCAGAAAAAAAGGTTGAGTACCCCTGGCATAGTTCTTCAATGTCTTGCTTTTACTCGAGCATTTCTGTTAGCTCATTTATTGTCAGCTCCTGATTGAGGGAATCCAGCAATTCTTGAACGTCATCACTATGCATCACTAAATTTACTCGCCAGGAAAGATCGTTAATTGCTTCAATCACATTACCAATTTCATCAAGCTCTTCTACTGATTCCATCTAAGAGTTTCAATGATGGAAAAAAATAAAACGAATCTACGAGATTTCAAAATGGCGTAAGTTTGGGTTTGCGTTAATCGAGGTATTACTGTATAAAGTTTTCTTTTAATGGAGGAATGCCAATACGGACTTATATAAATTGTTAAAATATACGGTAACTTTTTCTATACACACATTGTTGTGGTAATCTATGTTTACAAATTCAAAGTGACTGGTAGAAAGAGCCAGAAGACGAAACTTTTTTTTTTATTTATCTCATTGAAATTTTACTAAGTTTAATCATTTTAAGGTATCCAACTACGTTCGGAACCTTGATTTTGCCAAAGTGTATAAATGGATAATATTTATGATATTTAGTGTCACTCAGATTAGAAAATGTTATAAAATTTTTTTCAGAATAGTATTACAATAAAAAATTATTTAAGTACAATATTTTGACAAAAAAATGAACATAGAATGACCCATTTTCAAAATATTCTCCTTTTGTGAAAAATGCTTCTATTATAATAATACTTTGCCTGTATACAGCTCAGACCTCTCTACAGAAGTTCAACTAGAATTTTTGAACTGTATAACTTAGAAGTGGGTTTATCCACATTTTACGACAACAGAAGGGATCAATTTTAAGAAAAAAACGCCAATAATTATTTCAATGGGTGGTAACTCTAAAGACAATGCGAATTTTTCAAAAATCATAGCTGAGCCTCTGTACAGAGGTGTGAGCTATATACAGGCAAAATATTATTATAAAAGAAGCATTTTTCACAAAAGGAGAACATTTTGAAAAAAAGGTTCCAAGTTAATTTTTTGCCGAAATATTGTATTTAAATAACTTTTTTGGTCAAAATGTCCTTAAAATAATTATATACATGTATTCTAATCTAAGTGACACTAAATATCATGAAATTTACCCATTTATGCGCTTTTTTAAAGTCACAATTCCGAACGTAGTCGGATACATTGAAAAAACAATGAATCCTTAGAACTGACCTTCTCCAGGACAAGTCTTGCAGCATCTCTGAGGCAATAGAACGGGATCTTCGCAGCCAGGTTTTGGACAGTCGTTCTTGATGTTCTTACAGCGAACGCGGGACAAAATACGACGTTTTCGTTGCACCTGAAGCAGAGTAAATACACAACAATTAATACACAAAGATGAGGTAAAAACACAAATAACTAACTCACAGATAACTAATCCAGCCCGATAATTATTAACATACGTACAAATACAAATACACACACATAAATATTCCCACAATATGACGAACTATTTTCTCCCCCTTATTTAACAGTTTGGGTTCCAAGCAGAACGATCGCGCTGTTGAGATTTTGTCAAGAAAAACCCAGTACACTTCGAACGTAATGGACAACTGACAGTGCGTTACTGATTGTTGAGTGAGTGAATATTAACGTCGCAGTGTGCCCAGACAAGCAGTCCCTCACAAATGAAAAAAAAGTTAAATTTTTTCTGATATAAACTAATTAAGACTACACAGTACCCTAAAAATTTCATATTTACCAAAAAAAAAACTTTTTTGCATTTTCTTGTGGCTCATATTATTGAGAAGATTGCCACCAAATTTCAGATGTGTTAGCAAATTAGTTTTTAAGATATTTAAAAGTTTTCTGAGCTATGAGATTTTTAGTTAAAAATATTTTTGAGCTTTCAGTGTGAAATGGTTATTTATTCCAATTTTCATTACTAAAATAATTTCTGCTTGATTATGTTTTGAGTTTTTTGGGTTCTCATAGTTAATTAATTAAAATTAATTTCATGCTCAATTTTTGCTTTAAAAATAGTTTATATAACTTAAAAGCTTTATCATTAATTTTTTCCTGTAGATAAAATGCCATGGCCAAAGCGTCCTCAGGCTGCTGTGAGAAACAATATTTAGAAGAGATGGATTACTACTGAAAATGATGCATCTATAAAAATCAGTCGTCAACTGATACTGCAATTTGACTTCCGAATGCAAGTATTCTGAATTCAAATGTTGCAGGTACAACTGAATATTTCCTTTATGTACCAAACTATTTTATACTAAACATATTGTAGTACTATATTTTAGTATTTTAAAGTCGCACGCGACAACCGCTAAAACTTCCTAAACTGCCCCTTATTTAAAACTGAAAAGAATTAAATTTTTTGAACAAACCTGGCTATTTTTTAGCTTAAATTAGTATCCTTTATTTTGTACATAAATGTTTTGTGTTTCAAAACTTTTGTGAAAACATTAGGTTAAGATTAAGCTGAATAAACCGTCGTCTTAACAAATGCTATCAATATTATGCAATATATTTTGAATTAAAAATATTGTTTTCAGTTATATTTAATTAAAATAGTGTTTTATAATGTAGAACATATATTGGAAAATAACATATTAATAAATTAGAACTTTACGAGCATTATGTTTTACGACTTTACAAACTTTAAATGCATTTTTCTCAGACTTTTTATTTTGAAGGTATAAGTGTTTTTTAATCCCTAAGACTTTTTCTCTGTTCAAGATAGAGCCTTGAAATTTTTTGTATTTACTCCCAAACATATGTTCTATGAAAGTTAGTATGGATTTAAAGATCTCTAGTTACTTTTCAAAAAAATGCTCAAGTTGATATTTTTTTAAATTTTCGTGTTTTTTCCAGGTTTTTCTAGAAAAATAATTGTTAAAAATCAACAAGGGAATAGATTTTCAAATTCATATTAACTTTTGTTTGCCTAAGAAACATAAATAACTTAAAACGACTAAAAAATTTTAAAAATTCAGTATTTTATAAAAGTTTGAAAATTTTTAAAGTCCTAATTTTTTAGAATTGTAAAATAATGGCTGATCAAAAACTGTCTTTTTACTTACAGAATCAGCTTAATAATATAATCTAAATATAAAACATAAATTATTTTTACTGTAACTGTCTCCAAATTTTTTAAATTTTTTTTGAAAAAGGCTACTGTGTAGTCTTAAAAAAATTTCAACTGCTGAAATAATTCATTAATTCGGGGTTTTTGCTTTCATTTTAATCGGAGAAAGAAAATATTCGTGAAGTTGCGAAATTCGTTAAATCCCGTTTAATCGGGATCTGACTGTACATTCTTTTTATTAATAAAAAACATGTAAACATTTTTCAATTATAATAGAACTGTTATAGAACAACCACACTACATAACACAAAAAAGTACTAGCAAATTGTGCAGAGTTATTTCTCCGTTTTTAAATGACTTATTTTTACATGACAAGTAATTAATTCCCTTGTGAAACGGAAGAGGTCCTCAAAGTTGATACTTCTGGTACTACGTTATAGAGGTAATATCGGATTGTCGCCAGATCTGCGCCATAAATCCTGATCGGTGATTCAAGCCTTCTATTTTAAGATTTTTCCGAGATTAATTGTTGGATTTAATCATGTTTCTCTTCTAAATTTGTCTGAGAATATCAGAGAGACAAGTTTAATTGACAGAGAAGATGCATAGGGCTCGATGAACGCGTCGCAATCAAGGGCAAGGTCGTTCGTCAAGCATAGGTTTTCGATAAGCAGAAAGATGAAAATGCGTTTAGTAATTTCAACCAATTCAAACATTCTTGTAGGCAAAAATTAAACAATTCTACTTTGAATTCATCAGCAGACAGTTAGAATGCTTCTATTCATAACATAATTCATTTTTTTAAAGGATAATCTGTTCTATAAATAAATAACATGAATTGTTACGAATAAGAAACGATTCAATGCATCGAAAACACATGAAAAAATAGACACAATTCTGAAGATTTACTTAACATATTTTTCTGAAACTAAAATTGAGTTCCATCACAATTAATATTTAATATTGCTCTACCTAATTGCGAAAAATTTTTATTAAACATTCATTGAAGTGGTTACTGTCTAAAGCATAAGTTCTCAACCTTTTTTGAAGTGGGTGCCCCGGTTTTAGGTGAATATTTCGATACCGCCCCCCCCTTCCACTTTAGAGAAATAAGAGCGTGCATAATACATGGTGTAAATAAGAATTAAATTTTTAAAAAATATTCTAAAACTAATTGAATATATTTTTTTATAAAACCCTCAATTTTTTTTTTACTTATTTGAAATAGCTTTTGCCACGAATATATAATTTTAAATACATATAATCAACATAAAGTAACCAGTGTTATAGTTTACTTTTGTAAGTACATAATGAGTGTGTTTTTTAGTCTTTTTTAGACTATATTTGGTTTATCTGCCCATGCCCCTCCATACCATCTCAAAACCTTCTAACTTACACTGGGTCTTTTACTGCCCCCCTGAAAGCCTGAAACACCAACGTTGAGAACCTACGCTCTAAAGTGATGGAGCAAAATACTAACTAGGAACATTTTAACATCCAAAAAAAATGTCTTATTACTAACAAAAGTTTATCCCTTTCTCTGATTATAAAATATACTTACTTGTTGTGTATGCCATATAATTAATCTGCCAATTTTAACAGATAAACATGAGATCACACACACAGCTTAATATTAGAATATAGGAAATTATGTATAAATGTTACTTTAGATCGGAAAAAAGTGGATTTATTCATAAAAAAAAGTTTAACATCGATGTTAAAGTATTTTTTAAGCTGAGTTTGTCATTTTTAACAAGAAATCGTATATGAACAATTTGAACATTACGCACAAGTTTGCAACGGATTATCTCGCGAGGCGTTTTGCTTCTTGGAGGTAACTCAAGTTTTCTTGATGTTATTGCAAGTTTTAACTGCTACTCTCTAATCGAAGAAAAGCAACTTATATAAATGAGAGCAAGTATATAAATCGAATTGAAGTAGACAGTTAAATAACAGTCAAAAGTGGAAAATCTGTTGAAGTTATTTAACAATTCGTAGTTCACTTTTATTATTTGAGATAGCCTCCATTTTCGATTATGTTCTCTTGGGAGGTAATTTACACAAATTCAACTACACAATTCAATGAAAAGTGTTTGTTTAAAAAAATATCAGCTATTTGTGTAGTTTTTACAAATGTCTGAATCAAAATCAAATCTTGTCTTGTTTTACAAAATCTTGTGTAGTTTTACAAGTGTTCGAATCAAAATAAAACTACTAGGATAAAATGTTTTCTTTCACCGCCAAATTTAGAATAGTTCATTACATTAAAAATTATCCCATATCAATATAAGTTCATCAAACATATCAATATAAGTTCATATCGCATATGCATTCCTTTTTAAATTATATTTTAAAGAATCAAAACATTTTATAAATCTGCATTCTCTTTTTCATTCTAACATGTAAAATGTACTTATTTTTGAGTATTGGGAAGTATGAAAAGCGCGAAATATTCTCCAAGTCAGGGGTCAAGGCAACCTATGACACGCGTGCCACATGTGGCACGCGCGATACAATTCTCAGTGGCACTCTGCACTATTCTCAAATTTATCAATTTTTGAGTGAATGGAAGTTGATAAATTTGTAAAAGACCTTATTTGACAAACATCCTCAGAATTATGGCCATTTACGGAATTGCGAAAAAAAATCTGAAAGATAACCCTAAAAATCATGTAGATTAGAAAAAAATGTTAGAAAATTCCAGGCATATTTTGATTTAGTCACACATTGTGGAAGTAAGAAAGGTTATTCAATATTCAATAACATCTGAAAATTCGAGTAAGAAAAAAAGCAATAGAAGAGAAACAAGGAAATAACACCTGTGTGGGAAATATTTTCAAACACAATGGAAATAATTTAAGAAAAATAAAAAAAATTACCCGCATATCATTCAGATTACACAGGTGCGTTTCACATCTAACATTTTGTTAAGCATTCTTCACATTACATTTAGAAATGTACCCCCCCCCCCTCTTCCGTTTCAACATAAATAATATATCTTATTTCACAGTAAAAACATAGTACTGAAAGAGTAAGGATTTTGATGTGTAAATTCATACAAATCCAGTTGGGTTGAATTTAATTAAGGTATCCGACTACGTTCGGAACCGTGATTTTGCAAAAGCGTGTAAATGGATAATATTTATGATATTTAGTGTCACTTAGATTAGAAAATGTATATAAAACTGTTTTAAGTATAGTATTACAATAAAAAATTATTTAAGTACAATATTTCGGCTAAAAATTAACTTAGAATAAACTTTTTTTCAAAATGTTCTCCTTTTGTGAAAAATGCTTCTATTGTATTAACATTTTGCCTGTATTCAGCTCAGACCTCTGTACAGAGGCTCAACTAGAATTTTTGAAATGCATAACTCGGATTCGGTTTATCCATGTTTTACGAAAACAAAAAAAAAAAAAGAAATTTTAAGAAAATACGCCGATCATTATTTCAAATGATTGTAACTCTGAAAATAATTTGAATTTTTCAAAAATCCTCAGGAAAAATATTAATACAATAGAAGCATTTTTTACAAAAGGAGA
>BMAV01011828.1:119113-130631 GCA_019973955.1 Trichonephila inaurata madagascariensis | reverse complement strand
GTGTGCAATGCTGTTATTTTTTGAAGTCCTTTATTCGAGGAACTATCCCCCAGGATTTTAAAAAAATAGTATACCTTTAGAACTACAATCCTTTAAGTTCTTAAGAAATTGCATTTTTTTTTAAATAAACAGCATTTCGATCTATGTAGAAAAGTCTAATTTTTTTTTCTATGCTCACACACACACAACTTTTTTTTCCATTTTTTATACCCGGTGTATAACGCAAACTCGTAAATTTCGATCTTACTTTGTGTTAAAAGTGCGCGTTATAAGGCGAATTTTATGCAACTCAAAGGAATTGCGTAATTTATGCTACATATGAGTAATTAAAAATTATATGGTTAATTCAAATGATCTAAGAAAAAATACATTAGAAATATCTATTTGAAACAATCGTATTAATTTCTTTAAATAGCATTTTTCCAGCAACTGGTGTAAAATTGTCAACAACAACGTCTTATTTTCTAATCGCAGAAATTAAACAAAGTCCCTAACACTAAATGCATTTTATTGTTTATATCCTAACGTTGAACATTTTCCAGGTTCCAACTGTGCCAGTTTAGATAAGAACAAACTATTTCATCGGATTTCTCCTTGACTTCTTTTTTAGCGTAAATTAAATTCCCAGACAAGTTCCAAACCAAGTTCTACCTGATCTTTTCAATGTTTTGGTATTAGAAAGTGTTTAAATTAATAAATGGATGTAAAAATTGATATTCTACAATAAATCTCCCAAGAAACCTCTTCTTTGAATGTAGGTAAAGACAGACTTAAATTTAATGGGGCTTATATTTAGTTCTCGTTCAAAATGCTACGGATATAATTTAGAGAAATAGTTACGGTTCTACTTTATCCACAACTCAAAATAAAGAAATCTATCTCAGTCAAGAGTGGAATTCAAGAGCAGAGATCATTCGATTTATAATTCAGATCTGCATTTGTAGAATTCTTTACAGGGTACTTGTCGGTTATCAGGATCAGATTCAAAGAATGTTTTTCATGTTTTCGCCAACACGAATATATTGGCGGTTTTATCTCCAATAAGATAAATTAACAACACGTAAAATGATAAAAAGTTAACTTTTCAGCCAAATCAAAAACGTCACCAATTCAAAAAATGTCGCCAAGCGCTGTCATCGTTATTATTGCGTTCGAGATGCATGAATACGATTTCTACTAATGGCTTCATATCGCGGCCTCTAACGACGTGCTTTGATTTGACGAATTTGCTCGACTGTATAATACGTAAGTACCCGATAAGTTATAGTATAACAGAAAGAAAATGACATGAAATTCAAATTAACCTACATAAACAAATTGACGATAACTGAAAATAGCGTCCCCTAATTATAATATCAATAACCGGTATACGCCATGATATTTATGAACAGTATTTACAATATTTGAAACCAATACAAGCTGGAATTTGACGTATTTCCGACGTGTTGTCATGTTTATGGTCGGTAAGTACCTTTTGCAAGTTTATGGATCCTGATTTAATACCTAGAATTGTGTGCTTTCTGTACAAGATGATGTTAAGAGAATTTTAGATCACATGGCTTCTGTTTTTGGAAAAAGTATTATTACAAAATCGATAACAGCAGCATAATCTCATGGACGTTCTCTGATATGGTTCTTGTATGTATTCCCAAACGTATGTTTTATAAAAGTTAGTATGGATTTAGGGCTGAGATCTCTCTAGTTATTTTCTTAAAAAAATGCTAAAGTTGATATTTTAAAAAAATTCGTATTTTTTCCGGGGTTTTCTAGAAAAATTAATTATTAAAAATGAACAAGAGAATAGGTATTCAAATCCCTACTAACTTTTGTTTGCAGTAACCTAAGAAACATAAATAACTTAAAATGACTAAAAAATTTTAAAAATTGAGTATTTTATAAAAGTTTGTGAAAAAGCTTCAAAAATTCCTAATTTTTTAAAATTGTAAAATAATGGCTTGTCAAACTGACTTTTTACTCACAGAGAATCAACTTAATATAATAATCTAAATATAAAACACATTTTATTTTTTTTTCTGTAACTGTCTCCAAAAAAATTTTTGAAAAAGGGTACTGTATATTCTTAAGGAAAAAACATCATACATTGTTTGTCATATACGAATGCTTGATAATGAATATTGTGGCTTCCATTTATTTTTTAAATCTTTAACCTTACAATTAAGCTATTTTTAATCTGAAAAAAGTGCCAATTATTAATTAACAATTGGCACATTATTAAAGAATCAATTACGATTACCAAAAAATTTCAAAAGAGATTGAGTTTTGTCACATTCCATTCTTATCCGCTACGAATGATAATAAACACTCCACGGTACTTCTCAAATGATGGATACATGAATATCATATTAAAAGCTTTCAAAAAAGAGAATAACCATTTTCAACAACAGTCCTCATCCGATTGACAAAGTACATTGTCACCAAACAATAGTTCAGTTTTCGTGTGTCTGCACTCAAACTTACAAGTATATTCTCAAAATCTCGCTGTATGATCAGTTTTTTTTTTATACTTCCTACTATCCAACTTCGCTATTTTTTCACAGATTTCAAGAGAAAAAAGAGGGAATCTCCAGCAAAAAGGGTGCTTTTCCTAAAAAAAGGATTTCATAAATCCGCCACCGAGAGAGCGAGCGTATAAAAAGCAGCAAAGAAGAGGGGATGACAAAGAGGACCGGCTGGGTTCGTTGCACTCCAGCGGCGGGGACATCTTCCGGATCTGCTCTTTCTTCAAAGGCGGCACATGTCACGAGGAACACCCGCTCCCGATGGTGTTGGAGAAGTGATCCCTCTCTCTTTTGGGCCCTTTCTGAGTGATCTGAAGAAAACTGTGTCCCTAGAATAAGATTTCCCTCGGATGTGTATTCTAGGGATTTTTTTATTTGATGTGTTAGGAACTTATTAGTTTCATGATAAGGTGTTTTTGAATGAGGTGAGATCCAAAACTTAATACAGTCGAGTACCAACAAATTTGCAGAAACATGTTTAGGATTCTGAAATTTAGTTTAGATGAAAATTTTAAACTTAATCCCTATGAGAAATGTTGATAGGGAAAAAATTTCATCTAGGAAAAAAGGTTGCTTTTTCCCTTGGATCCAACTGAGAATGCAAGTACATAATGCTATCCACACATTCATCTAACGCTTAGTACATGAAATATATGCTTCACATTTAATAAATAACATAGAAAGACAATATCGTCTTGTTCAACTCACTAACACAACGATTAATGTTAAGTGTCTCATTGAAAAGTAAATTTCAAAGAAGCACACAAATATATCCACCCGGGCAATCCATAACAAGGCATTCCGTATCTGCGAATTTACGTAAGCAGAGATATTACTGCTCTGTAACAGGAAAGAGAGAAATCAATGGGGGAGTCGCATATTCCTGTTTCTATGTATCATAAGGCAATGTTTCTCAAACTGTGGGGCGTGAAAACTCTACGAGAGGGGCGCGAGCATACTGAAAAGTCGGAAACAAAAGCTTATGTAAAAAAATTAGGAATTTATTGAAAGTAAACAGACAAAATATATTCTGACATAATAAAAAATAAAATTTATATTTACACTGATATAATACACTTATAAATGCATCCGCACTGCAAAATATTTATATTTTATAATTAATTTAACAATGCCAAGTTAATAACAAGTTTAACAATTACCAGTGCCCCCTATGGGCTTGTTATATATATTATATACAGAAATTAATACTTATCTTGATAATTTGAACGGTTTATAATTAATCCCTTGAATGTCAATTAAAAGTTACGCGATTCGCTCCCCAGTGGCGCAGTTTTCCTCGTAAATGTGCGTATGTGATATATTGGGGCCGGTAAGATGGAAAAAATGAATAAATAAGCAAATACTCTAGCATAAGTGTATCCTTCGCAAACACTGTCAATGTCCTTTTATTGCATTCCAAAGCCTTAGGAATAATTTTATGGATAGCAGTGCACAGAAAAGATCGGAAAGACGTATATACACTTCCGAGGCATTTAATGCATCGATTGAGTGAGACGTTTATATACGTCGGTGGCACTTAAGAGGTTAAAAGTCGCATTATAGCCTTAGCGTCAAAGTACAGTACTGAATTCAATGCATTGTTATTTGCATGGAGGGGGCGCGATAAAAATTACGATTGAATATTGGGTCGCAAATACACAAAGTTTGAGAAGCACTGTCATAAGGTGTAACACTTCATAGTAAAGTAGTCTTAACCTCTTACGTACAATATAACCACAAGTGGATACATGGCTTATTTAGGAGTACAACCACTGTAACCATCACAGGAAACATGATAAGGAAGATTTACATTTATGGGATTGTATAAAATTACAAAAGTTAAGTTACAAAATGCCTGCGTTACAAAAATTTGAAAAAAAAATTAGGAGAATTAAAATCACAAAGCTGTATGAAGTTGCTCGATATGTTCCTCGGAACAAAAAGATTTTCCAGATGCGTCACTTTAAGTGTACTATCATCTTTTTTCCCCTTTCTTCATCATCACAAACATAAATCCGTATCAGAGTCATTGTCGTATTCATCTCGATTTACAGCAAACATTCTTATTCATATTGGCAAGAAAAAGTAAAAAAAAAAAAAAAAAAAAAAAATTTATACAAACTTTATAGAAAGCGAAACGAAACACAAACGAGTGTGCACCTTAGTCAGCGTCAAATGGAAATGTGCATCGTAACGTCAAGGTGAGTATTCCCAGAAATCTAGGATTATTAAAAAGCGCAGATACGCGCGCAAGGGGTTAAATACTTAAACTTAATTAAGATAGAGTATAATACTAGTAGCAAAATCGTTAAGCAATAAAAAAAATAAGATAAAATCTGCTTTACAAAATATCCACTTCTGTGTGTCAATTTTAAAAGATTCGGTGTTCTTAAACAATTATAGATAGAATAAAAATAGATTTGAAAACAAACAAAAATAGATTTGAAATTTTCAAGCTTTAGTTGTGGTCGTGGCCGCTTAGTGGTCATGGTCAAAGATTCGTGGCTTGTATGTCATGAGTTCAAGTCCTAGTGGCACTGAAAATTCGCCGTGTAAAGTTGCTGAAGCTTGATTAATTGATTGAATATTAACGTCGCACTGTTCAGCTACACGAAGGCTTTTGGTTAGGACCATATAATTTTGAACCATGGTCAAGTGACGTGGACGACACCTGAGCTGGCACCCCCTCTCCTAACTACCACACCACACCAACGGGAGGACGTCAGTTAACCCAAAGAAGAATCACATGTTTCTTTTAGAACCATACTTCCCAACTGTTGTACTATAACAGGGGTGGCAAACCTTTTTGGATAAACGTGCCATTTTTTTTAAAAGAAGTGTTTAATGAGGTATAGACGTGCCATCAAATAATTTTTACTTGTGATAATTGGGAAAATAATAAAACTTAATACTAACACAAAACTTTTTGTTTACCACGAAAAAAAATGCCTTTTGCACTGTATAGTTGTAAAGGTTTTAGTTGTAGGTGTAATTCAAATTAAGGTAAACATTAATGCGACTTCTGTTGTTGCAGATTGGATGATAAATAGATAATAATAATTGGATATTAGGATTGTAACATGTTACTTTTAGTTGAATGCATGCTGAATTGGAGTCATCTACCAAACGGTTTCTAAACAATTAATATTTTTGCTGTGGTTTACTCTTTTGGCAGGAAGATTAGTGATTTGTGTCTCAAAATTCCGTTTTACACACACAGACGATGTTCTGCATACCACTATTCCAAAACATAAAACACGCACCTCTTTGTCGCCTTTACTAATAGCGCCATATTTCTAGATTTACAAATTTGAAATTCTCTGTTACACTTACTAATTTGCTTTTTTTTCTTTTGCTGAACTAGCCATGTTAAATAACAGTTAAAAATCCTAAATATAACACAAATAAACTGTAAAATATAGTTGTGTGACTATCCTATGCGTAGACAAACTTTGTATCATAAGCAATTGTAGTCCACGACGTAACTAAGGCAAGACAATAACGAACGAGTGTGCTCTCCGCAACCAATCACTTGCGTTTGTTCGTAATACTTCAGAGTGAACTTAGTTATTTTGCAATAAAATGCAAACCATTTTGATCGCTGGCGTGCCCAAAGTGATTTGTCGTGTGCCATCAATGGCACGCGTGCCACTGGTTCGCCATCCCTGTACTATAAGAATCGATATGAAATTTTAAAAATCTCGACATTGCTGTCTTATAGTTGCTATAGCATAACTGGAAAAATAATTTTTAAATCTTATATCTTGGACCGATCAGGAAATCTAAAAATAGCTGTTTTCACAACAACAAAAATCAAATTCTGCATTTGAATAATTAAAAACATAAGTTATTGAGAGAACTTTTAATTAAACAAAAGAACGGTTTTCTTATGAAAGTTTGAACTTCGAGATGGGCCCGTTTTATTTCAAAGAGCACCAAGGCAACCACATTTTCTTAAAATTGTAATTTTAAAAATACAAAGAGTACTGGTAATGCGAAGTATTCTTCTTTTGAAGTATTTTTTAAAACAAATGTGCTTCATTTGAGTGACATTGGGACAGTAAATAAATAAAAGACAAATTTCTTAACAGCAGAATATAGCTACAATTGTTGTGTAACTTCGTTCCCTCTCAAGCAAAGCTGAGGGTTACATCACAACTGTGGTTATTTTTGTTATTAGAATAGCTCGTTACCTCATTCATTATCCCCACATAATCATTCATTAGTCTCCCCCTCTGTAGTATTATTTTGTCAGAGATTCGAAAACTTACAAAGTGGTGTTCTTATTTTCCTTTATTTAAACATCTCTTTCCAGTGTCTTGTGTATTCTAGTCTTTTACAGTTCAAAAACTCAATGAATCAAATTCTTTTTTCCCCTCACAATGATGCAAAATTGTTTAGAATGTTTAGTTAAATCTCGACAAACATTTTAATCAGATGTAAATGAAAAAAAAAATGGCACAGAGAGATGAAAAAGGAAATTTGTTCTTAAACTGAACATAACACAATGAAGAATAACTTTAAAATACTTTATAATAATTAAAATAAATAAATGAATCCTATCTATTCTAATATATATTAAAGGACATCATTTAAACCAGCGGTCGCCAAACTTTTTGACCTCACGGACCAGTAAATTCATAACTCTAATCTCGCGGACCACTAATAGGATTTTGTAAGTGTTAAATATATTTATAAAAAGTTGTGATCTAAGGACACACATAAAATGCACCTAGTTTATAAAATGAAACTCTTAATTGTAACCAAATTATGAAAGCTTTATTAATATATAAACCATAATAAAATAAACGAAATAAAAAAAAACTGTAAAACAAAACAATTAAAAAATGGCTTAAGTATTTCAAACTTTTATCACTTTACATTCCTAGTGTGATGGATGTTCCTGCTTACTTGAAATAAGATTATGGATATTTGGATCCAATATTGTTATTGTAAGGCGAAGAACTGCATTTAATTCAAGGTGAAATCGGTACCGTGTTTCATGGCTGTGACAGACGAAAAGGCATTTTCACATAAATAAATTGTGGAGAATTGAATCACAATTTTCATCGCCTGTTCACTAAGAAAAGGGTATTCACTTTTTATGGAAAGCCAAAACTGAGATCTTGATAAGGATGAATGAAATTTTAATTTGAGAGTTGATCGGATCTTAAGTCGATGCGGCTTTCTTTGAGATGCATGCTTAAATTTTTATCCTGAACTTTCGCTGCGAATTTTCGTGATGAGTAAGTATATTCTACTTTTTTCTGGGGAACAACGAAATTTTCTTGCGGACCACCACTTTGGCGACCTCTGATTTAAACTACTGGAATCATTTAAAAATTTGATTTCGTAACTCTTTACAAGATGGCGATCTTGGCATGGAATTCGAAACAAAGGCAGAAGTTAGCTGACCTTGAAATTGAATTATGTAACAATCCAAGCTCCCAGCCACGCTTTCTAATTACGCGCCATGAGGCTAATTTGCACGAAAACTTAGAACAAATATAGAAAGAAAAACAAATATGTAATTAAAATAAACGATTAAAAAAATATATCAAATTTGATCTCGTCTCCTTTATTTTTAAAAAGTAAATGAATGTGAAAAGATTCTGGAAAATACACCAGAATTTTTATTTTTTTATCAAATATGAAATTTAGCTTATCTATGAATGGATGGCGGTGGTAGGCTAGTGGTTATGGTCGTGAACTTAAGGCTGGAGTGTCGTGAGTTCGAGTCTAGTGCCACTGAAGACCCGCTTTCTAGCGGGGCATTTGCACGTAAAATCCGTCGAGGCTCAAAGTCCCCCAGAGTGCGTGGTGTTCTGATTCGCAGAGGGAGGTGCCAATTCACACAGGTGTTTGGCGACGAGCCTTGTGATTTTGAACCTCAATCAAGTGACGAGAAAGACATCCGCGCTGACATCTTCCTCCCTCTCCAAACTATCACACCACACCAAAGGAAGATTGATGATTGATTGATTATTAACGTCGCGTGAGTGAGTTTGGTGTTTTATGGCGCAAGAGCCAGTTTTGGCTATACTGCGCCAAACATTCATAGATCTGTGGTCTGGACGGGAAAAGGAGAAATTGGATGACAAGATGGAGGGTCGAAAATAGAGAAGGATCACTGGGGTACCCCGGGGTCGTGACACCAGTGTTTACCAAAGATAGTAAACCCCTTGGGAAAAGGAAACAAATCACTAGAGAGGGCACCTCGGGATTGTGACACCCGTACCCACCTAAAGAAGGTGAGCCCCCTGAGGGGTTATTAACGTCGCACGAGGGCTTTTGGTAATGAACCACGTAATTTTGAACCATGGTCAAATGACGTGGTTGACACCTGAGCTGGCACCACCTCTCCTAACTACCACACCACACCAACGGGAAGACGTTTCAGCTCTCAACAGATTTAACGTGCATCGCTGCCCTACACGGCGGGTCTTTAGTGGTACTGGGCTCGAACTCGTGACAAGGTAATCCACGATCCTATACCTATACCACTCTGCTATACAGCGGCCGCACACCAACGGAAGAACTTGAAGCCTTAGCAGATTTAACATACCTCGACACTTCTATATGACGTATTTTCAGCGATGCCAGGATTCGAGCTCATGACACGTCGATCACGGGTTCGTCACCATAACCATTTACCAGTGGACCCCAACCACCGGTCCGTGGATCAAATGGTACCGGGCCACCCGCGGAACTTTAAATTATTTCCATTTTATTTACTGTGGTGTATTTCTCTCAGGTTTGTACAACACTGCATGGAAATCACTTTAGATTCCAAATTAAATCATTTTATATTCGGGGTTTTTTTTTGTTTGTTTTTTTTGGTGTGACGGTATTTTCTTCTGAAGGCGTATTTGAACACTATGTAAAATTATGAAATCAAAGCTATCTAAAATGTAAACATTCAACATTCTACACTCAGAGGGCCACTAAAATTATCAAACGTTGACCGGTCTGCAGCAATATAAAAGTTGGGAAGCGCTGCACTAGAATACTAGTTCGGCACTAAAAGAATTTAAGGTAAAATATTTCAGAGAAGAATTTCTTCCGAATAAGCGTTTTCAATTGAAAAAGGCCACTAAATATTAAATGGGAAGGGGGAGTAAAACAATTGATAACTTTCAAAACACATTTTGAATACACAAATACAATTAATATAATTCAAGGGTAAAAAAGTGATAAATTTAAAAGATCACAACTATTTTTATACTGCCCGTTCACCTTTCCTATGAAAAAACCATTATTTCTATCATTGTTCTATTTTTCTACGAGGTCGTAACAAATATTTGGAAATACATGATATCCACCGTTATTTTTGGCCATGAATACAAACGTGACGACGCATCTGGTTACTACTATCCCTAAATTAACGTTAGCAAACAGAGAGACCAGGTCTTAATGCGATTACTTTAAAAACGGCGCCAACCGTACTACATTTTTGGGGTGCTTTTGTTGCGCCTTAACTGGAATCTTTTTTTTTCTCTGGGCTCTATAGAGAGATAGATGGTAGGAGATAGAGTAATTGCAAACAGGGCCAT
Source organism: Trichonephila inaurata madagascariensis (assembly GCA_019973955.1). Classification (NCBI taxonomy): domain Eukaryota; kingdom Metazoa; phylum Arthropoda; class Arachnida; order Araneae; family Nephilidae; genus Trichonephila; species Trichonephila inaurata. Next base: position 120,559 of record BMAV01011828.1, on the reverse strand, counting down.
TTCGGGAAGGACAACTTACCTTTGTTCGTCATCCAGGAAAGAATTGAATTAAGTTCCAGTCATTTGCGAGAGAGCAAGAAAAGAGTTTCTCTTAATGATAATGAGCGCTAGTGGGAGGGCAATTGCCACGGGAGTTGTTTGGTGGAAACAAAACATCCCTAATGACAGGAAGCCACAGAAATTCCCGTCCTTCAAGAAGAATCTCTCCGTGCTTTAATCGTTTCTGGGAAAAATAATGGAAAGGAGTCCTTTTTTTGTGTGGACGGTCATAAACCCCAACGCAAATTGAAACACATTGCGCGTAATGGACACCCATCAATTCATTTGCTGTGAGCGCGCTCGTACACTCTTTGATTAGGATTGGAGCCTCCGATGGTAGGAAACAGCGGCTGACGAGCTTGCTTCCACTCGCAGGAATACAGTCAATCGTTTAGAACGTAGATCAATGCAACCATTGACGTTCCAAATTATCGATATGAGTTATTTCGTGATATATAAAGATATTTTTTTGTTGCAATTTGTCCTACAAGTGTTTTATTTTGGTCCTGTATTCCTCAAAGACAGTGCACAATTCTCATTCTCTTATTAAATTTCAAAACGGTAATAGTACAACGGCAACCGTGTTTCTTTTAAGTTTCAAGTCGTCAAATTTAACAGTAAGCTGATGCAACATTCAGTCATCCAACAAGACCTGATGAGTTCATTACTATAAAATCACGTGATTTGGAAGAATGTTCCAGAACTTTTGAACTGTTTGAGAGACTGCTGGCTTTTTTTTCCCCCTCTAAAATAATTTTTTCAATAATTATGATTCAGAATTTTCTTCTGTTTTTTCAGCTATCAATAAATTATACCCCCCCCCCTTTTTCTAACCCCAATTATGAACTTAATTTTCAAAAATATATTATAACAGTGATACATTTCGCCTATAACAACGTCTAGGGTTAAAGTAAAACTCATAAAAAAAGCAATCTTTGTCAATCCTTGTGGCTGTATTAACAGTAATTCATACGAAACCAAGAGAATTCAAAAGAAAAATAACTAAAATGCAATCAAATTATTAAGTTGGTTACATCCACGGCAGTTAATGTAACGGATTAAATTTATTTCAGTTGTGAGGCTGCCATGATTACCTCAAAAACAGTTTCTCAGTCAAATAGCGTTCTGCTTGGAAAATTTTTCAGATAAATGAATTTTCCACTTAAAAGTTTTGCAAAAAATAGTGAATTTAGTTACTCGGATAGCCAATACAGTAATTTTACAACGGAAACATCGTTGTAATAGCTTGTCATGTGTAACCAAACAAAAATAAGTTCGATCGTTTTAGATAAGAAAAATATTGTTTTGCGTTTGATTAAAACTTGAAATCACACTTAGTTTCCCAGCGACCAGTTTGTAGATCTAAGCACTTTAGAGAGTGAGTTCGGTATTTTTTTTGGGGGGGGG